>JAZKJV010000953.1:0-226651 GCA_037367405.1 Ottelia alismoides | reverse complement strand
TCTCAACAGGAGGTATGGTAGAATCTGTAAGAATCTGGACGTGAGCGGGGTCATACTCAGGATCAAGGGTCGCTAGAAAGACCCCTGTCATCACAGAGTCTCTGTAAGCCTTGAGCTGCTCTAGCGTAGCAGTCGAGGAAATGTAGTTGTGTAGCTTCTCAAACATGAACCTCAACGAAGTGTAGAGGGTATGGAGGGGTCGACCATTCTGCTTCGACGTAAAGATATCATGCTGGAGTTGCAGTATCTTTGACTCATTCTTCTCTAGAGAGTATGTCACGATGAGAATGTCCCACATAGCCTTTACAGTAGGCTGACTCAGTATATCGTTTGCTATCTCTGTAGACACCGTCCCAGATAGCCATACACGTGCATAGGCATCGTCTGCCTCCCATGAGGCATTTATCTCAATCTTGTCACTTGGCTCCTCCACCTTGGGGATGTGCTTCTTGCCATTACACTGCATCAAACTCATGAACTACATGGCCTACAGTTCATAATGGCCTACAATTCATAGTTTGTTCCATCCATCTTGACAATAGGGGCTGGACCTTTGAAGGCCCCCATGGATGGAACATCAGCTTTGTTATCAACCTTGATGACAATTATCACCAAGATTGGGACTGCAACAAATAAAACTTGCATTTATACTGACATATGGGAAGATGGTTGTAGGTATAGACTCGTATCACAACCTCTTTCATTTGTTGAGGATGCCTTTTGGGTGACTAGGGTGTTTTTAGATGATCACGTCACACCCTAGGTACCCAAGAACACAGTGTAGAACATCTACTGGTGACGATGCAAGGGCATGGATCTCACGACCCTCACGGTCGGCGGTAACACACGGAAGGACACGCGGTGCGGCACACATGGCAGCGCTGGCAACGCATGGGCACGCTGGAAACGCACAAGCAGCGCGTGACGACGCGCAGGCTGTGCGGGCGATGCACGACGATGCTGCCGGCGCATGGTCGGCGTGTGCGGCATGGGCGATGTGGGCAGCATGGGCGGCGTGGGCGGTACGCGCTAGGGTTTTTGGTGGGGGGGGGGGGTAGACCTCTAGGGCACATGCTCCGTTCTAGGACCGTGGCTCTGATACCATGTGAAAGAAAAAAATGAAAAGTTGTATACCACGTAGCCCTAGAACCCCCTTATATAGGAGAAAGGCTCTAGGGAGAAAGGAATCCTTAGTCCTTAAAGCATCTTCCTTTGTCACGCAAGGGCAGGGATCACACGACCCTCATGGTTCTTAAAGCATCTTCCTTTCGATGTCAGCTTCACGAGTCATTAGTCGTCTTTGCCCTTATTGGAAATGAGGTTAAAACAACATAGTGGACCTTGATAAAATGTATCATGAAGTTGCTCCAATTCTAGCAGAATACACGAATATAATGTCATACGACTTACCTGAAGGACTGTCCCCTCTATGGGACATTCAACATGACATTGATCTTATCCAAGGGCTAGGTTGTCCAACTTACCCCATTATCGAATGAGCTCAGATGAACATAAAGAAATGCAACATAAGGTCAAGGAACTCCTGAATAAGGGATATGCACGAGAAAGCATGAACCTTGTTGCTGTCACTGCCCTCTTGACACCTAAGAAGGATGGGACTTGGAGAATGTTTTTGGATGTCAGACTGTCAACAAGATCGCCGTTAAATTACCTATTCCTGATCCTCGGCTCGATGATATGCTGGATATGTTGACACGAGCACGTATTTTCTCAAAAATGGATCTTCGAAGCAGCTACCACCAAATAAGAATTAGACCTGAGGATGATTTGAAGACCGCTTTCAAGACCCGCGAAGGTCTGTACGAATGGTTGGTAATGCCTTTTGGCATGACCATTGCACCTAGTACCTTCATGCGTGTAATGAATCACATCTTGAAAGCCCTCATTGGGAAGTTTGTGGTCGTCTACTTTGACGACATCTTGGTCTACACTCTACAGTACCGAACGGGGTAACATCTTAGTCATTTGCAGCAGGTGCTCACCATCCCGAGGGAGCACCAACTCTTTGTTAACTTGAAGAAGTGTGAATTCCTCACCGACTCCGTCGTCTTTTTAGGCTACAGTGTCTCTGTTGAGGGGATCAAAGTCGACCCGATTAAGGTTGACGCCATTAGGAGTTGGCCTGCATCCGTGACTTTTATTGAGATTCATAGTTTCTTAGGATTAACGGTCCTACAGTCGATTTGTACGGAACTTTAGTAGCCAAGTCATCTTCATTTCTAATTGTCTACGTGATAGAAAATTTATATGGACGTCAGAAGTTGAAAGTAGCTTTCAAAATCTCAAGGAACACTTGACACACGCTTCGTTCCTCGTTCTAACTTCTACTCGATTTCAACAAGGTTTTCGAGGTTGATTATGACTCCTATCATGTTGGGATCGGCGCTGTCCTCATTCAAGAGAGACCAATTGCATATTTCAGTGAAATGTTGAATGATATGTGCTCACGTTATTCCTCATATGACATGGCGTTTTATGCAGTTATCAAATCCCTCAAGCATTGGCTATCATATCTCATCCAACGAAAATTCATACTCAACTCAGATCATGAAGACTTGCGCTAATTACAATCACAAAAGACTCTAAATAAGAGACTTGCAAAATGAGCAAGTTTCTTGCAGGAATACACATTTCACCTGAAACATAAGGCTGGCACCTTGAATCGAGTGGCTGGCTCTTTGAGTCGTCGGGCTCATTTGTTAGCAACAGTTTCTGTGGAGACCATGGGATTTGAGCACATCGAGGGGTTATATCATGAAGACCAAGATTTTAGCAAAGTGTATCATGATTGTCTAAGTCATCTGACATACTCATTCCTCCTCCACGATGGATACATGTTCCGAGGATCACAATTGTGCATCCCAGCCACTTCACTGCGAGAGAACCTAATTCTAGAACGACATGAAGGAGGTCTCAGAGGACACTTTGGTATTGACAAAACCTTATCCCTTCTCCAACAAAGGTTCTACTGGCTCAAAATGAAAAGGAATGTGGTCTAAGTGATCCAACGCTGCCAAACATATCAATGTTTCAAGGGTTAGAAACATAACTAAGGCCTCTATACCCCTTTGCCCATTCTCATGCATCCTTGGGAAGATATCATGATGGATTTTGTAGTAGGACTTCTCCAGACGTTAGAAAGGTTGATTTTGTGTTTGTTGTGGTCGATTGATTTTCTAAAATGACACATTTCATTCCATGTAGAAAGACACCTGATGCATCACATGTAGCAGATATTTTCTTTAAAGAAGTTGTGTCCGTCTGCATGGCATCCCACATTCATTTTCATCTGATAGAGACACTAGGTTCTTAGGTCATTTTGGAGAATGTTATGGTTTAGGTTGGACACTCATCTACAATATAGTATTGCATGCCATCCTCAAACTAATGGGCAAACAGAAGTAGTGAATAGATCTCTGGGAAATTTGCTTCGATGTCTCACAGGAAAACAACTCTCTCAATGGGACTTGATCATTCCTCACGCCGAGTTTACATACAACAGTTTCTCTTGTTGATCTAGCGGAAAATCTCCTTTTTAAAGTTTTACGGTTTTCCCATTCCTCGTATCCTTGATAGAACTCCTTTGTTTCGACCCAAGCACTCAAGTGCTACAACAGATGAGTTGGCTAACCATAGCACTGACTCCACCAAAAAATCTATACCAAACTCCTAAGTACCTCCACCTAATATCAAACCCAAGCTAGTACCCACAGAAGAAATGTTGAGTTCAAGGAATGGGAGTTGATTATGGCTCATTTTCAAAAAGAACGTTTTCCCAAGAGATCCCACCACAAATTAAAAAATTGGTCCTTTCAAAATCTTCAGAAAAGTAGATCCGAAAGCTTAGGTCCTTCATCTACCGTTAGAATTCACTATTTCATCTATATTTAACGTGTCAGATTTGTACTCGTATGTTGACAACAATGCAGTTACAATGGAAAGTTCGCAAGTACAATCATCACCAACAACTTCCATGACAGCATTAACTCCATACACTATTGTTGACATCCTTGACATCTGCGAATTAGCAACACATTGTGGGGCCACTCATCGTTTCTTGGTACTATGGGTTGGGCTCGCTTGGTGGGTAGTACATGAATCGAGGAGCATGAGTTAAAAAAGCTTCGTCTTGACCTTTTATAAAACTACTACAATGCTATCTTGTTGAACAAGAGTTTCGTCAGTATAGGGGAATTGATGCAACTCAAGCCTCAAATCTTGGAGGGGCAAAAGCAAATTCCAACAAGTAGCAATCAAGTTCAAGTCTTTAAAAAATAGTTTATTTCTTAAGGGTTTACTTGTAATTTTTATGTCTTTTTTTACCTACGGTTTAGAGGGAGCAACCCTTATTAGGTGGTACAACCCACGTAATATTGAGCTTTCTTTGTTGTAATTTAATGGGGCAACTTGCTATAAATGAGCAACAAAGATGGGTGGAGAGGAGGGTGTTAGAAAATATGAAGCGGAAGCGGAATCAGAAAATATAGAAACATAAACCTGGAACACACGAGTTTTAACGTGGAACCCTACTCCTTAGGTAGCAGGGTGAAATTACGGGAGAAGGCCTCAAAGGGTCAGGTTATGCATTGTACTTTTCTCAATGGACTACAGGGGTGTGGGGCTATATATATAGCACCCATGGAATCTCCACATCCCACAGGTGGTAGATGTGGTACTAAACTCTGGATGGGATAAATGGATCTATCCAGGATCCATTTACCCGTCTCCCACATCGATAACGCATACAACGAATACTCCAACACTCCCCCTCAAGCTGGAGCATGCAATGCTCAGCTTGGACAAACATAAAGAAACTCAACTCACGCTACATGACATTACAAACAATATCAACTCAACGCGCACAACTGTCGGCTGCTGTCGAGGATGTTGTTTCTCATGCCGTACAGGTGAGTAGGACGAACGGGCTGGAGTGTGAGTCTGCTGAATCTCCTCGTCGGAGAGCATGTGCTCTGAACTGCGCCTGTCATAGTCACTAATTGGAAATGAGTCTCCTCATCGGAGTACTCTGGCCCGCCACAACATGTGGACAACTGCTCCATCTCTGAAAAGGGTTGAGTTGAAAAGGTCGTGGAAGTGCAATCCTCATCGGAGTCCATGGTCGCTGGAGAATGGAGTCTGAAAGAAGTCTCCGCGTCGGAGAACTGGGTCTCTCCCATTTGGCACAGAGAATGGTACACTACTCTGGAGTACCTATGATACCACATGAAAACCCTTGCCAACATGGTATAGGGAATGTTCCTCTACTCCGGAGTCCTTATGGATCACATGAAAACTCTGATCGAAACAACATGAAAAGATGGGGACCACGACAAAAGATGACATACATGTGCTCATCTGAAAGAAGACCGTGTACTCGTGCATGTTTGAAACTGACTCGGAATCTGACGTCGAATCTGAAACCGCACATCAAACTGGGATTCGGAATCTGAACGTCAAGTTTGGATTTGCACATGGAAATTCTTCATCTGAAAAAACTAGAGTCTGGAATATCTGACTGGTCTGGAGAATCCAAATATGAAGAAGACATGTGACTCTACACAATACTCCCCCTCTCTCCCATACTTGTCAAAAAATGACAATCGTCGACCAAGTTGGGAGAAGACAATAAAATACATAGAGCTGGGGAGATAATGGGCACATCACTTAAAAAAACTTCTTACGGCTTTCCATCAATTTTTTTAAATTGCGTACGACTTTTCTTTGTACGCGCCTCTTTCAAAATCACAATTATTTTTACTATACGTATGACTTTCAAAATTACGTGCCTTTTTTTTCGAAACAAATGAACCCTTCAAAACTTTTGAGCCTTTTCCAGTAATTGAAGCCCACTTGGGTTTTTCAGTAGCATTTTTTTAATGGTTGGACTCAGTAGTCGCACCCCTCTTTCCCTCAATTCATCATTTTTTTAAACAACCAATCAAAGGGGTGGGGCGCCCCCTTTTAGGGTTCTCAAATGGTACTCCCCATTGTTTTCACGCCACCGTCCCCAAAGGGGATTTACTTCTCTCTTCACGCCGTCAATGGGCTGCTTGTGAGGGCGGCGATGGGCTGCTTGCGCGAGGGTAGTAGCGTTGCAAGGAGATCGTGTTGTCGCCTCACGATAGGAAAAAGGGGTGCGTCGCGTCGCGATGCGGCCTGAAGGACTGCCACCACCTCAATGCGGCATGGAGTACCTGGGAGTTGGTGCGGCTGGAGGTACGATGCCGCCTGCGCGATCGCGCGTGGCCTGTGCGCTTGAAGGAGGAGCGACGAGGAGCGCGCCTTTGAAGTGGTGAGCGAGGAGGGCTATCGCTTCGCCGAGGAGCGCGTGAGGGCTGATGACGCCAGTGACGTGCTGCGATGAAGCTCTGTTCATGAAAGCGGTCCGTGCGGCCGCTTATGCGGCCGCATATGCCTAAGCGGCCTCCTCAGCGCACCGATTACCTGAAACCCCGCTTTATACGCCCTTTGGGCATATATGGCCCGCATATGCAGGCTGTGCAAGCGCATATGCACTCTGTGCGCCCACTTAAGGTCCAGTTGGGTAATCGAATCTGGATCTTGAGAATCAGATTTGTATTATTTTGATTCTATATATTAAATTGGATTATGTAATACTTCTTTGATGATTTTGATATTTAGTTGTACTATTTTGAGCTCTACATGAAAATCATTTTTCATAGATCTTCTGTTGGACCACATTTACTCATAAATTCAATTTAGTTGTAGTCATTTTTGTAGCTATTTATTTATTTTTTTAAAAAATAGAAAACCGCATAGAACCGTATATACCCCGCATATGCCCCCGCATATCGCTTAATCGTTATTCAGTGACCTGTCCGAACGCATACGCATACTGCTTTCCAGAACCTTGCGATGAAGGAGGAGGGTGGGACAGGAGCCTCCGCCTGGGCTTCACGTTGGAGGTTTGCACTTTGGGGGCCTGGAGCTAGGGCATACATGTGCCCAGATCAACAATGTTGAAGGAATCGACTCCTATTGGGGTTTTGCTCGACTCCGGTGAAGGCGCTCCTGGAGGATATGGAACATACAGGAGATCTGCGGTTGAAGATGCTGCTTGGGGATGGAGTGTCGTCGCTGCCCAGGGTTGCGGTAGCATGAGTGCTTCCGCATGCGGAAAGAACTCTGGAACCAACTAGTGTTTCAAAACGAACCCTAAATATAAATCTCGAACATAACAACAATCAGATATATTTTTGATAATCGGATCTCAAAAAAAAACTTTAAGAACAAAATCTCGAGAATCGAACCCGCTCTGATACCATGTTAGAAAATATGAAGCGGAAGCGAAATTAGAGAATATACAAACATAAACATGGAACACAAGAGTTTTAACGTGGAATCCTACTCCCTAAGGAGCGGGATGAAACCACGGGAGAATGCCTCAAAGGGTCAGGTTATGCATTGCACTTTTCTCAATGAACTACATGGGTGTGGGGCTCTATATATAGCACCCACGGAGTCTCCACATCCCACTGGTGGTAGATGTGGTACTAAACTTTGGATGGGGTAAATGGATCTCTCCAGGATCTATTTACCCATCTCCCACATAGATGACGCATGCAATGAATACTCCAACAGAGGGAAGATATCCCCTAACCCTACGACCTTACCCACCCAACCCCCCTTCTCTCTTCTCCCATGCTCCTCCTCCTCCCTTGCTCTCTTATTCCCATCCCTTCAGCTCCTCCTCCTCCCCTGCTCTCCTATTCCCAGCCCTTCACTCCCTTTCCCAACCCTCCTTCCTCCCAGCTCCCTTCCCCTCCTCTCCAGTAGCTCCATACTCCCTTCTCCTCTCCGCCAACTACCCTCTCCACCACTATCTACCTTTCCCAGCCCCACCTCATTGTCACCAGCCCCTCTCCTCTTCCCGTCAACATCACCACCTTCGACACCCTAAAGCCAACTCCGCAACCTAAGCAACCCAACAGACCTTCATCTTACTAACATGACTGCTCTAAGACGTGCTGCTCTTTCTTTTTTTACTTGACTTTGTTGATGCCAAGTTTGTTCTGGAGCTTGTATTTGATATTAAATGAAGTCTTGTCCCATTTTATGTGTACTGTTCTTCTATTTAAGCAAGTTTAGTCGTTCGTTGATTATGCTTCAAAATTAAATTGATCTAAATTAGTTCTACTCCCCTAATTTATTCTGGCTATTATCTATGTTTGGAAACTTTTGGGGTTAAAAACCATTGCTTTACAAACGTATTATAATGCTAGTTTCAACTTTCACACTAAGTGGGTAGGATGCATTAACCCATAACATTTGCATGTCTCCATAAAGTTGGTTGAGATTATCACATTTGATTGCATAATCGAATCAAATTATAGACTCCGAACCAATCTGAATGCCGAGTCTGAATCTGAACTGTAGGGGTCTGACAACTGGCCTGGCATTTGGAGTAGAGAATCTGAATATGTGCCATCTGAATATAAGCCATAGGACTCTACACAGTACTCCCCTTTCTCCCATACTTAGTCGGAAAACAATGACATCGACAAAGTTGGGAGAAGACATGAAATGATGGGGAAAATGAATAAATGACATAAGTCGTTATCAACAATTTTTTTGACTTTTCTTCTCATTTTTAATCATTTTTCCAGCTATTCCCTTTTTCCATGTACAAACGTTTTTCCTTTTTTGTACGCTCCCCTTTTTTCTAAAAAATTCATGACCCATTGAACCCATAAATACAACTCCCTTTTTTTTAATGTTGCAGCTCAAGCTGGGCTCAAGATACTCACAACCCACCCCTCTTTCATTTAAATGAAAGGGTAACGAGTCCTTTCTCTTATGCCACGTGAAGACTAGGGTTCCCTTCAGGGGAAGTTAGGAACCCAGCATTGTCGCACTTGCTGGGCTGGAGGAGCCTTCGAATCTCGTCGCCTTCCAACGCAGATCCTAAGATGTCGTCGGAATGGGATTGCAGGGAACGCAGAGAAAGTGCAACTTGCTTCTCACGTCGCCTATTGGATGACGCATCAGTGCCAGGTCGAGAATCTTGATCATGTGCATGCGACACTGGGATTCCGAAGGGGTGCCACCACGTTCGATTGCGCGTCGCCATCACCTCTTCTCTTATACTTGATATCACATGGTTGGGAAAAGTGTGCACGACTAGGCTGACTTGGAGATACAACCTGGAAATATGTTGCATGGAGCTTCTTTGAGAGCCCACTTTGTAAATCCCCTACTTGCGCTGCTTCCACGATGGAGTTCTTGGATTGTTGGAGACTTCACAGTGTTGGGGTTTCATCAGAAACCCTCTATTTTCTGGATCTTAGAATCATGCAAGAAGCTGATCTTAACAACTATTGCCTGCCTTGTTTTTCTTCAACTAGATCCAGGGTTTCAAGAATAAACCCAATAACAACTCAATCTGACAATCTGTTGCCCGCCTCTTTATTTTTGAACATATCTTGAGCATACAGTTATAGTTTTCAAGAATAAATCACTGACATCAAAATGTGCAACATTAGGGTTTCAGAAAACCCTGGTCTGAATCTCGAATCTCGATCATGTATGTAGAATAATAACATTCAAACATAAATCGAAGAATTGGATCTCCTCCTTTAATCTTCACAGAATTAGTGTTTCGTTTCGTGAATCCTCGAAACTTATGAACAAATCACGAATCTCGAACAAATAACAAATATATAATACATCTTGGAGAATTAAACCCGCTTTGATATCATGTTAGAAATTGAGAATGTGGAAGCGTAGTATCAGAGAAATATAATATACATGAAGAAAATCAAGATTTTTACGTGGAATCCTACTTCCTAAGGAGCGGGATAAAATCACGGGAGAATGCCTTAAAGGGTTGATGTTTTCATTAACTTTCCTCATCTGATACAATGGGTGTGGGCATTGTTTTTAAAAACGCGCCTCGAGGCGCTGAGGCGTACGCCTCGAGGCGTTTTTCTAAGAAAAACGCCTCTAGGCTATAGCCTCATGCAGCCTCAGTGAGGCTTAAGCCTCGAGGCTTATGAGGCGCGCCTCGAGGCGTAAGCCTCGAGGCGCTGCCTCGAGGCGTAGCCTCATTTGTGTGCTGATTTTTTGAATTTTTTCTGCAATATTTTTTTCTTTTCTTTTTGATTGTGGGCTTTTCATCTTTCATAGACAAGTATGTTCAAGTCCATAAGCTCACAATTCACTAAATGCATTTTTTCAGTTTATTAAAGTATTGAACTTATTTTTACTTTGTTATGCATGTTCTTTATATATCAACATGAACAAAAATTTGGATCTTGAGATATTAAATCTAATGCCTCTACTCTTAGTATGCATCTTGTGTTACATCTAGCCCCTCTAGTAATTTTTATTCAAGACTTTAAATTTTGCAGAGAGTTAGCTATTATTGTGCTTGCATATTCATATTTACTTGACTCCTTACTGATTTAGAGTCCAAAAAAGAGTGTTATATAACAACTTCGATGTTTAAACCATGATGTTAGCCTTGAAATGTCATGGAGTTATGTATTTACTCATAACTATTAAATTTCTAGAACTTGAAAATTGTAATTATGGTTAATTATGATGTTTTATAAAAAAATTTCTTCCACGAGTGAGGCTTACGCCTCAATACGCCTCGAGGCTTACGCCTCGAGGCAATACTGGGAAAACGCCTCGATACGCCTCACGTTTTTTAAAACCTTGGGTGTGGGGCTTTATATATAGCCCCCAATGACTTTCCAAGTCCCACAACTAGTAGATGTGGAATTAAACATAAGAGGGTATGGTAATTAGACCCTGGAGGGATCCAATTACCAACCTACACAATGGATGCATACTCCAACGATCAGGGTACATTCTCTCCAGTGATCATGCATTCTGCTTTACGTATACTTCTATCTACTGCAATGATACGTGATTGGCCCCTCTATCAACTTGATCTGAAGAATGATTTTCTCTATGTGACCTACATGAGGAGGTTTACGTGCAGCTTCCATCTTGGTTCACTGTTGAATGGGAGTGTCAAAAGGTTTGCAGGTTTCACAATGATCTATATGTATTTTCTAGGTATATATTTGTAGTATTTCATGTTATAAGAACTTGAATAAAATCCATTTTCAATCTTACTATATATAAAGGCGCGTGGGGGTGTCACTGTAGGTGCAACTGTTCATCTCTCATTGATTTTATTCCCATAATACCCTTTTGCCTGTTGTATAATACCTGCTTCGTCCGGATGAAGACAAACTTTGTTACTGTAGCGTGCATGTTGCCATTGATTTTGTCCGCAGGGTTTTCACATTCACCATACCATTGTTGTATTGCGCGCTGGGTTTTGTTGCTGTTCCTAATTTGCGCTTCCAGTATGTTAGGTATATGTTCCTTTGCCAACCTTATCTTTTCTCCTCATCTCCTTCACCCACCTGGGATCGAGTATTGGAGCACATCTACCGATCGTGCTTCCCCATCTGTCCCTAATCTGCCGATAAGTATCCCAAGGTCGAGGACCATCACCTCCTTTTCCCGTTGTCGTCAAGTCCGGCAACCTCGGCACTTCGATGCAGCTCCTCCAGGCTTATGTGGTTGTTGTGCTGAGGACCTCCACCTGCTATTTCAGATGAATGAGGAGGTGGGGGGATGTGTAGAGACGATGATAGTTTGTTTATGATTTCAATTTGTGATTTTGCTTAGTATTTTTATCTTTCTGATGTCGGATTTGTTACAAGCCCATGGTCATTTGAAGGATCGATAGTCCTTGTGTTTGCGGCCAACAAGGATGAGCATAGCTGCGATTCAATTAACCTCCCTCGCCTTCTCGCAACGGTGACGAGTAATAGGAGGTACCTCACCTCCTGCTAGGCGTGGATGATACCCATGTGCAAGATCAACATGAAGGTGGAGATATATGAACTCTTCACTCAAGAATGTTTCAAATATCTCATATACTCCTAACTTTCCACCCTACGCACATGTTCAAATATCTCATATACTCAAGACTTAGGTATTATTTTCCCCTCGGTTTACAAAAACCAATTGAAAAATTATACATCAAGGCAAATGAATTTTAAGGATTTCTTATGTGATTTTTACAAATGATACATCTGTTAAGGCGATAACTTCACGATCCTACCTTTCAAAAAAAAAACTTCAAGATCCTTCATATTATAACTTTCTCTGTCATCAACACAATCCGTGCAAAGCACGGGTACCTACTAGTATTTATAAGTCAAGTATCTATATTAATATCGATATGTTCGATATGAATGATATGTGCGATACCGATATGTGCTATATATGGTCTATAAATGGACCGATATATGTGATATACATGTTTATTTGTACGTTATTTGTTGTTTTAGGATGACCTTAATTTCTGAAAAAATGCCAAAAAATTGGCTTTTTTGCACCATTTTTGACATTTCCACCGATATCGTCGATATATCCCGATATATCCATTTTCAGGCGGACCGAAACGATATCGATATCAATACGACCTTCCATGATTGGATCCCTCCAAGGTCTACTTACCACATCCAGTGGTTTAGTCCCACATCAGCTATTTACGGGAATTGGAAAGTCAGTGTGGGCTATATAAGAAATCCTACACCCATTGTATCTGTTAGAGTATTTGGTGCATGCGTCACTTATGTAATAGGTGGGTAAATGGATCCTGGAGAAGATCCATTTACCCCATCCTGTGTTTAGTCCCATACCGCCCAATGGTGGGACTTGGAGGCTCTGGGAAGGCTATATAAGGAGCCCCAGACCTCCTGTACTCATTGAGAAAGTTCAATAGAATATCCGCCCCTTAGAGGGCTTCTCCCGTGGTTTTATCCCGCTCCTCACGGAGTAGGGTTCCACGTAAAATCCCGCGTGTTCTTATTTTTGTTTATCTTTTCCATGTTTATGCTTCCGCTTCCGATTTTCTAACATGGTATCAGAGCGGGCGATTCTCGAGGAGTTTTCTTTATTCTTTAGTTTTTTCGAGATTCGATTGTATTGATTTATGATTCAAGTTCTGGGATTTTTTATGGGGGTTGAAACCCTAATCTTCCTTCGAGTATTGTTGAAGTTCTGGAAATATTCCGTTCGAGTATTGTTCATGATCAAAGTCCAGATACATCGCATCCAGCCCCTGGCTTCACAGCAGCGCATCCGGCGACGATACCCAGGCGCAATAGAAGGAGATGGCGCAGGCCCTTCATCCAGTTCCCAAGCTCTAGCCCTAAAATCGGGGCGATGGCGCACGTCATTCTCCAGGCCTGGAGCTTCTCCAGGCTCGAGCAACAGCCCTGCGCATGAATGCACCAGGCCATACTCTCGAGTTCCAGGCGCCGCCACCAGCGAATCTCAAGGTGGAGGCCTATCTTCCATCACGCGTGCCCTTGCCGCAACATGTTCCAGGCAGCGACCTCCTTGATTCCTCCTCGTAGAGCCCTATGCATCGAAGAGGCCGCAACAGCGGCACCCCACTCGCCAGGCAGATCCCTCTTTTCCAGATCGTGCATCCAGGGAACCCCTTTGGGGTGGCGTTCCTTCAAGCCGCACAACAGGCGGCGCCTCATAACTGCGTGCCTCCATCAGGTTTCGCGCCGCCTCCAGTCTCTCCATAGCGTGGTGGTTCCCCTCCACCAATCTCACCTTCCCATGTGCGCCGCCCTCAAGTGGCGAGGCTTTCTCCTTCCTGGAGCCCCCGTGCCACCATCGCGATGCGGCTCCTCCTGCAGCTTCTCCTCCTCACGAGTCGCGTGTACCGACTCTCTCACTCGTCGCGCGATTACCATGTGATTCCCGTCATCTTTAGGCTCCGTGAGGAGGCAACCCTCTATTCAGATCTCAAAATACGGCGTGTGTGGAAACCCCAACAGAGGCGGCGGTTATTTTGTGAAAGACGAGAGGGAGGGTTCCCGTGTTGGGAACCCTAGCGGGCACGTTAAAAAAAAGGGAGGGCCGTTCGATGAGGGCCCAAGTAGGCTGGAAAATACTTAAAAAAAAGGTTACTTCCAAACACTGTTGGGTAGTTTCTTAAAAAAAAGAGTGAATTTTTTTAAGGCCCAAATAGGTCAAGGAGTTTTGTACAAAAAAAGGAAAAAAAAAGAAGAAGAAAAATGAATGAGAGAGAGAGATTTTGTAAAGCCCAATTGGGCTAAGGTATATTTGTGTCCAAATGGACCACGCTTATAGTGTTAAAAAAAAGAGAAAAAAAAGGCGCATACATTTGAAAAGCCGTACGCATAGTAAAAAAAATGAAAGAGGCGCGTACAAAGAAAAGCCGTACGATTTTTTTTTAAAAAAATATGGTTAAAAAAAATGAGTGAAAAGCCGAGAAAAAAAAATCATTATCGGCTAAGTGATGTTTTATTCATCTCCATGTTTATGTATTATCTTATCTTCTCCCAACGTGGTCAAACAATGTCATTCCGACCAGTATGGGAGAAAGGGAGAGTATATATAGAGTCACAGGTCTTGTTCTAAGATTCAGATATCAGATTTTAGGGACCGGTCAGATATTCAGACTCTACAAATTTCAGATTCAGACTCGACGATGACGCATGCCAATCATTTTCATTCTTGTTGGTCGGCCAGAGCTTTCATGTGAGCCATAGGGACTCCATAGCAGAGGACTATTCCCTATGCCATTAAGGGCAAGGGTTTTCATGTGGTATCATAGGGACTCCACAGTAGAGTACCATTCTCTGAGCCAGATAGACACTCCAGCCCCGTTCGTCCTCCTCACATGCACGCCATGAGAAGCAACGTCCTCGACTGCAGCAGTTGTGCGCGTTGGGTTGATATTGTCTGTAGTGTCATGTATTGTGAGTTGAGTTTCTTTCTGTTTGTCCAAGCTGAGCATTGCATGCTCCAGCTTGAGGGGGAGTGTTAGAGTATTTGGTGCATGCGTCACTTATGTAATAGGTGGGTAAATGGATCCTGGAGAAGATCCATTTACCCCATCCTGTGTTTAGTCCCATACCGCCCAATGGTGGGACTTGGAGGCTCTGGGAAGGCTATATAAGGAGCCCCAGACCTCCTGTACTCATTGAGAAAGTTCAATAGAATATCCGCCCCTTAGAGGGCTTCTCCCGTGGTTTCATCCCGCTCCTCACGGAGTAGGGTTCCACGTAAAATCCCGCGTGTTCTTATTTTTGTTTATCTTTTCCATGTTTATGCTTCCGCTTCCAATTTTCTAACAGTATCATATGAGAGAGAAAAGTGAATAGAAAACACAAGCCCTTTGAGGCGCCGTGGTTTCATTCCACTCCTCATGGAGGAGGGTTTCACGTAAAATCCCAGTCTTCGTCGTATTTATTTTATTTCTCTGATATTACGCATCCCCATTCTCGATGTCTAAATGCTCCCATATCGCTATATCACTTGATATTTGGGTCCATGTTGAGAACAAAATATCAATGGAATTTCACCTATATTTCACGAAATTTGAAACCACGCTTCAAACCCAATGGTCATGGCCCTCAGATGGGTCTGAACAATCAGCAATTGCCTCAGATAATCGTAGGAAATGATTTAACCATTGCTCAGAAAGAGGAGAGGAGAAACATGGCATCCACCTAGGTCTCCTTGTCAGGCAAGTCACGATCCTTCGCCAGCAAGAAGAGGGACGGGAAACGATCCTGAAGTGGCCTGCCTCTAATCTACTTATCATTCCTCAACAAAAAAGATTCCCCACTGCCTAACATCGGGCACATATGCAAGGAAAACTTGCAAGCAATCATGTAAATCCCCTTCCAAAAAGCGGATGCTAGGAATAGGGAGGAATCAGTCACCAACGACTACATCCGGACATTATAAATATCTCTAATGAGTCGACAGGGGAGGTCCTACTTACCCCACAACTGTGCAACCCATTTGAGAGAAAGTGTCTTGTTCATCTTCTCCAGTCTGAGAACCCCGAGCCCTCCATGATCTTATATAGAGGTGACCAACTCCCAATTTACCAAATGTATTCCTCTCGATTGCCCATTATTCGAACTACAGAAAAAATGTAGCATGCAGGCCTCCATGCAGTTGCGTAAGCCCACATGCAAGATCTTAGTGAGATGAAAAAGATGAGGATGGTTGTTAGGACCGCCTTCAATAGAATAAGTCTCACCCCATGAGAGAGACATGAGGCCTTCCATCCTGCCAGCTTGCACTCAAGCCTCTCAATCATTTTATCCAGTCTAACTACATCAATCTTCTGTGAGTGAGGGGAAGGCAAACGTAATCAAGGGGCAAGGACCCATGCAGGGTGTCAATGACCCCAACATACTCAATCTCAGGTAGATTTTGCTATATTCACCGCCAGCCCGGAGGGTTCCCCAAATACATCTAATATGGTGCTCAGATTTAAACTCCACGCATCCCCTCGCAATAAAAAATTGATATCATCTGCATACTGCAAAAGAGGGATATAGATATCTCCCCTTGTAAAACTCAAGGCTCTACCCCTCTGAATCACCTGCGTAGTCATATTGGCAAGCACAACTGCGACGACGACAAAGAGAAGCAGTGTTAGGGGACATTCCAGACGAACCTCTAGCTGCAGCTGGAAGAAACCTCTCTCCCGGTGGTCATTGATCATGATTGTCAAGGACGAAGTAGCGACACATCTCTTCATTCAAGAGATCCAAAATTGTGTGAATCCATGTTTCGCTAGCATCGTCCAAAGGAATTTCCAGTTAACACCATCACACACCTATGAAAAGTTGACCTTCCACAACAAGCCCTTTAACCCCCTTCTTTTCAGCTTAAGTGAGGGAGTTTACGGAGACAGAGGCTACGCAGGCACTATTTCAGCTTAAGGCGGGCTCCAGAGCCAGATTTGTTTCTATATGGAATTCTAGGAGATGGTCAAAGGGGATGTCTTGGAGGTAGAGGAATTTCGGCATGGAAACAAGAGATTCGAGCGATTGAATAATGCGCACATTTTTCTTCTACCTAAGAAGGATATGCCGATCACGGTGGAGGACTACAGGCATATTACGCTGTCAAATACGATATATCTCTTGGTTTTAAAGATTCTGGCTAATTGGTTGAGAGAGGTGTTGCACATAATCATCTCGCCAGAGTAATCGGCTTTTATTCCTGGGAGAGCTATGACAGATGAGTTGGTGTTGACAGCGAAGATGGTGACAGATCGGAAGAGAAGCAAGACCAAAGGTGTGTTGTAGAAGGTAGATTTTTCTAGAGCATATGAATGTGTAGATTGGAGATTCTTGTGGGCTTCGTTGGAGAAAGGAGGATTCTCGGAGTTGTGGATTGCTTAAGCGATGCGTTACAAATACGTTCCACGCGATGCTTGTCAATGGTAGACCAGAACGTGATTTCTTCCAGCTGCAGAGGGAAATCAAACATGGATGTCCCCTGACCCCGCTTCTCTTTGTGATTATGATTGATCTGTTAGTGTTTGGAAAATGAGAAGAATTGTTTATTCCTTGACCCCTAGGCTCTTTTATATAAGGAGAGAGCTATGGGAAAATTACATAAAATAGATAAAGGGAAAAGGAAATAGATAAAAGATACATAAACATGAAATATATCTCTACACTCCCCATCAAGATGGAGCATAGATATGCATCATGCTCATCTTGGATGAACACTTCTGGAAGGACCCTTTAAGTAAGGCTTTAGTGGAAATGCCTGCCGTTTGATCCCCTCAGCTGACATGGGATGTGGAAATGAAGCCCTTCTGAATCGTGTCACGTATATAATGGCAATCAACCTCAATGTGCTTTGTGCTCTTGTGGAATGCATGATTATTAGCAATGAATAAGGCAGCCTGATTGTCACATTTCAGCGACATGGGAAGAGGAACATTTATATGTAGATCTGTCAGGACTACTCGAACCCACATCACTTATGTACATGCTTGTACCATAGCTTTATACTCAAATTCAACACTAGATCTAGCAATAACGGTTTGCTTCTTACTTTTCCATGAGATAAGTGAATCTCCTACAAATATAGCAATGTAGTAGCGGGTCGACATCTAAACATACTTGTGTCACTTAGCAAGTCAGTGACATATTTTCTCTGAGTCATCACAAGCCCTTGTTGATTTCTAGCAAACCCCAACCCCATAAAGTATCTAAGAGTTCCTAGATCCTTGGTAACAAATCCACGACCTAGAAATTCTTTCACTCTTTTTATTCCCTGCATATCATCTCCTGTAATAAGTATATCATCAACATACACCATAATAGCAGTCATACCTCTGAAGGTTCTCTGTACGAAAAGAGAATGATCTGCATTCGACCGTTTGAACCATTGCCTCTCAAATAAATCTGAGAGCTTCTGGAACCAAGCTCTCGGGCTCTGTTTAAGGCTATAGATTGCCTTATGAAGTTTACACACCTGTGAATACTTCCCTCCTCAGCAGCAAACCCCGACGGCTATTGCATGTAGACTTCTTTCTGAAGATGACTATACAAAAAAGCATTCTTGACATCTGTAGAGATATGTTTCTTTACAATAGTTATTTCTTATTTTCGTATTATTTTCTAATTCTATGTACTTATGAATGTCTTATGTAATTTACCCATAGGCTACTCTCCTATATAAGAGAGCCTAGCGTTCACGGAATAAGCAACTCTTTCTATTTTCCCAACATGATATCAGAGCGGCAGTTCTAGACCGAAGCTCTTGTACCGAAACCCTAATCCCCACCGCAAGCCCCTCCTCCCCGTGCCGCGCCTTGCCTCGGGCAGCCCTGCGCCGTGCCTCCCTGTGCTGTGCCCCGGGCCGCGCCTCCCCGTGCTGCGCCCTGCCTCCCCGTGCTATGCCCAGGGTCGTGCCTCGGCTTCCGTGCTACCTAGGCTACCACCTCCTAGGCTCTCCCTCGCCGAGGTCGTTGCTGCCTTGGTTCTCGTGTGTGATGCCTGGGCTTCTCTTGGCCTCGTTGCCTAGGTTCTCATCGAACTTTCTTCTTTATGGGTTTGGTTGCTTGAGTCTACACATGCAACCGAGCCCGTGAACGTCAGTGTAGACAAAAGTCTATCCAATCTACAACTCTAGTCTTCTATTATCATCATGTCAGAAAGCAAGGCCGATATTCCCTTCACATGCGCCTTCAGAGGTCATGCGCCTATTGTGAAGATGGATGGGTCAAACTATGACTGTGGGCTATGCAGTTCATGAGTATGATATGTCTACCGGTAAGAAATACATTCTTACCGAGGAAGAGCCTGCTGAGAAGATTGGGTTTAACGCCTCATGGGAGGCGGATGATGCATACACCAAGGTTTGGCTATCAGGCACATTAGCAATTGAGATTGCTAATAATATTCAGCCCACTGCAAAGCGATGTGGGATAATCTTGTTGCTACCTATTCACAGACAAAGAATGAGACGAAGATTCTACAACTCCATCATGACAGATTGAGCCTCCGGCTGCCTCTGCTCAGCTTGAGGGGAGTGTTGAGATAATTATATTTATTTGCCTTTATTTATATTTTTCTAGTTCTCCGGTCTTCTTTATGCAATATCTCCCTAGAGCTTTTCTCCCATATAAGAGAGCTCTAGGGCTACATGGAATAAGATTTTTTTCATTCACGTCTTTCCACAAAATTGATATCCAATGATATTCTCCTTGAAGATTTTTAAAATTCACTCCTGAATTCTATTTGCATCGAGATCTGTGCTTTGTTTTGGAATAGATTTCTTAACTATTAGCATAACGTGTTTGGGGGGAACATCGTGTTGTTTACCATGATGAACTTGGTCTCTATCATTTTTGTTTTTATGGGTCTCTGTTTTTCAAGAATTGGGAAGTTTAATTTTGATCGGTTTGCTGACAATTACTTTATCCATCAATTTCTATGAAGG
Source organism: Ottelia alismoides (assembly GCA_037367405.1). Lineage (NCBI taxonomy): Eukaryota > Viridiplantae > Streptophyta > Magnoliopsida > Alismatales > Hydrocharitaceae > Ottelia > Ottelia alismoides. Next base: position 206,827 of record JAZKJV010000953.1, on the reverse strand, counting down.
GACCTAATGAAGAATCTTCTCAGAGAATTTGTTTGAGTTTTTCTATTCACGACGGATATTAACTTACAAGAAGAGCCAACGCCAGCTTCACATGGGAGAAAGTCGTATCTTGAGGGTACTTCTAAATCTCCGGAAAAGCAGCTTACCTTGAGAAATTCTTTGGAAGAATCGAAAGGAACGGTCCTAAATCCACCTATTTCAGTGTAGGGTTCTTTTGCTATTTTTAATATGGAGAAAAGTTATTGCTAATTATACCGTTTAACTAGTCTTAGGCTCGGATGTAAAAAAGTACTCCACATAAATCAATATCTTGCATTTCTTTTATGACCACCTCTGCAGCTTACTCATCACTGTGTATGATGGAAAGGCTTCAAAACTCTGCTGCATCGTCCCAGGGAATTGTTCTGGATGTGAAACCGCTAAGAAGTTTGGCACCTTTCTTCCCTCCATCACTTGGGTTTACTGCAAACGCCAGTCCAATTACTCCATTTATCTGCATTACACCATTCGGCACAGACGATCATCCTCCTGGTTTTCCCACACCAATTAATGCTAATGGTTCTGTGAATGGTGTTTTGGGGTCATCCACTCTTCAAACACCACCTCCAATGGTTGTACCTTTGAATGAATATTCAGGAATGTGTGAAGACTCCAAATCAAGCGAAGGAAAAAAGCGACTTGGCAGCGGTTCTGAAACATATGGGAGCAAAAAGAAAAAGAAACAGCCGCCACGAAAGAAAAATCCTAGGCTGCAGGATGCATTAATTATACCTTCATCGACAAGTGATCCTCGTGAACCGGTGGAAGTTATTCTCTTGACTTATGATGCTCTTCGAAGGAGGCTCCTGCAGCTGGACGAGGCCAATAATCTAAATAAAAGTGCACACTTGAAAGCTGGGACAATAATGATGGATAATGATCTCAGGATCAATACAACCAAAACCTTTGGTTCTCTTCCGGGCATTGAAGTAGGTGATATTTTCTATTTCAGATTTGAGATGTGTTTGATCGGTCTTCATGCACAAAGCATGTCTGGCATTGATTACATCAACACCAGAGTTAATGACGAAACTGATACTCTGGCTTTGAGCATCGTCTCTTCTGGTGGCTATGAAAATGAAACTGAGAATGCTGATGTGTTGATATATAGTGGTCAGGGTGGTAAAGTGAGCGACAAAAAGGCACAGGTAGATGACCAGAAGCTTGAAAGGGGTAACCTTGCTCTGGAGAGGAGCATGCACCGCTCTAATCTGATTAGAGTTATTCGGGGTACGCGGGATAATCTTGTGCAATATGGGAAGATCTATTATTACGATGGTTTATACAAGATACATGATTCTTGGGTTGAGAAGGGAAAGTCTGGATTCAATGTTTTCAAATACAAGTTACTAAGGGAGGGTGGGCAACCTGATGGTTTTGCTATATGGAAATTGGCAGAGAAGTGGAGGGAGAATCCAGCTACTCGAAGTGGAATCATTTTGATAGATATTTCTTCTGGTGCTGAAAGCGTTCCTGTTTGCCTTGTAAATGAGGTCAACACAGAGAAGGGACCAGACGTCTTCTCGTACTCTGCCAAAGTTGCTTATTCTAAACCAATGAGTTCTGAATCTTTTCTCCAGGGCTGTGGTTGTCCAAATGTGTGTCTGCCAAGTGATTCCAACTGTTCCTGTTTTCAACGGAATGATGGTGACAGTCCTTACAGTGCAAGTGGCTTGCTTGTAAGGCGAAGGCCCATGGTATATGAGTGTGGTAGCTCATGCTGTTGTTCTCTTACTTGTCGCAACCGGGTTTCACAGAAAGGAATCAAACTTCGCTTTGAAGTTTTTAGGACCCAGAATAGAGGTTGGGGTCTTCGGTCATGGGACCCAATTAGAGCAGGAACCTTTATTTGCGAATATGCTGGTGAAGTTGTTGAGAAGGATGAAATTGGACAACATGGTGAAGATAATGACTACATTTTTGATCCAAATGCTGGTGATAAAATGTTCAAATGGAATTACGGGCCCGAGCTTCTGGGAGAATCAAGTTTTGATGAGTCTCCCAGGCCACTATCATTCCTCATAAGTGCCAGGAGAACCGGTAATGTAGCTCGCTTTATAAATCATAGTTGTTCTCCCAATGTCTTCTGGCAGCCGGTCATGAATGACCATGCAAACGAAGACTACCCTCATATTATCTTCTTTGCAATCAAGCACATCCCTCCACTTACAGAACTGACTTATGACTATGGCCAGAGTGGCATGAGGTCAAAGCAATGTCTATGTGGTTCACGAAAATGCAGAGGCTCCTTTGGTTAAGTGTTGAATCATCTCATACAAGGTGGATTTAGCCAATTTATAGTTTATTCTGATGATTACGTTTAGGACCAGTAGCTGAAATGTCTTCAACTCTTCATGGCTTCCCATTCCCCCCAAAAACTTTTATATTTCTGATAGCAAAATTCACATGCAGAGAACCACGTGACTTTTCTCTCCTTTGGGCTTGTATTTGCTTGACCACAGCTTCTATGATGCGGTGAGCACCTTCAATTTTTTAGCCAGGCATCATGCTTGGCCCTTTCTGTGAAGCCCTAAGCTCCGCACATCTGGGATGATGTCATCGATTTATATGACTCTGTGGATGCAGGTGAGGCTAGTGGCGAGGTCTAGGGCCTGGGCAGTGTACATCTGACCCGCTGGATGCAGGTGAATATTCTGGTGACATGGGGAAGATGTTGATACTGATGGTGATTTGCTTTTCTGATGTATTGTGCTAATGTTGTAAATCCTGATTGTAGTGTGCTAGTATTCTGGCCATTTTGTCTACTGTAGCTAGTGGCAGTTGCAGTGATAATTTTGGTGCCAATGTTTAGAATGAACTTTGACTTGGAGAAAGTAGAGCATTATTGCCAGATCTCATTACTCCATGTTGGTTTTTATGATAGATGTATGTAGGCAGGATAAATACTCTACTACTATTAGTATCATAACAAATCATAATGTGATTTTCGATGTTTGTGGTATCACAACCAATCTAGGAGATGCACTTCTGAAGTACAACAGGAAATCAGTCTGGAGTTTGAATTGGAAACTTAGAATTGCTGTCTACTCTGACACTGTGTCATTGCTAATCAGTTTTTTTTTCAAGAAGAAGAAATAAGTATTCCTTTGATAATCAGTATGTTTCTGCAAGAAGAGAAGCTATAAATATATGGTCAGGCATATACTGGTTTTGGAGGAAACACCCTCATATAATTCATAGTATGAGCCACTCTGAGTGATGATACAATCTATACAACCTTTTGGGTCTGCCCTTGCAGTCACAGATGCAGTGGGCTTAGGCTCACTTGGATTGATCTACAAAACATTTATCTTAAAAGTACTTTAATATTGGGTGTGTTATGCTACAAGGAGAGCCATCGCGGCTTTTCACAGAGACCTCAGTCCACATGGACTTTACTCAGTAAAAGCTCGCGATGGTACAAAATCGATTCATCGACTCTGCTGATAACAATTTTAACCAGGAGGAGTGGATGCTATTTGCTAGAAGAAAGATAAGATTTGACTTTGGCGTTGCGAAGCATCTTCCTGTATTGGTCCCATGCTATTACTATTGCAATGCTTTCAGACGGAATCAGCAAGCGCATTTCAATTGGTCCCATGAAAATTCGACTGAATTTCAGATGTAACATGAAGGAATACAATTTCCAGGATAATCTTGCTAAGATTTCTCGGATAAAAGGAGATAGAAATTCAAGATTTCTATGACGTGTGCTTTCGGTTGACGATTTATAAATCAAGGGGGGTTTTACATCCACGACCATTTTATATTTTCATAATTATGCATCGAACCCTCCATAACTTCAAATTACATGTAAATCATGGATAGTTGTTAACCATCATGTAGCATAACTATATGTTAACTTCTATTCATTTTCTCCATTAACATTAATGGAAAAGTTTATATATTGACAACTTCAACCCTTCCAATTCATGATATCTACGAATATATACCGCTCCTCCCTTCTCTCCCTCTCTTTCATCTTCCTCAAGCTTCCTCATCATCATCTTCGGTTGACAGTGCGGGGAGGGACTGGGTGTTGTAAGGTACGAGGAAGCATGTTAGATGCGGTGTAAGGGAGGCATTGGGGGCCAAGGCAAGGCGATGGAGGGGCAAGAGGTTGTGGCAGCATGAGGAGGTTGGGCAATGAGGGAAGGGGGTAGAGGCTAGTTGTAGCAGTGATGGATGCGATGGTCGGCGGAGGGGGGACTGCTACAGGAAGCGGGGCTTGGGTTGTGAATCATAAAAATAAAAATAAAATATATAATAAATACCAACCATTGGATTGAATCTAGGTCAATTAATTCAAGAGAATGGTTTAATTAGTAGAGTAGTATGAGAGAGGGTTCTGCGTATAAACGGAAGTGATTATCCAAGATTGTACATGTAATTCGGAATTATGAAGGGTTCAATGCTTAATTATGAATGTATAGAGTACTATATATGTAAAAATCCCTAAATCAAGTAAGTGCTCTTAAATATAAGCAGGGAATTATCAAAATGGATAAAGATGGGATCTCATAAACAATCACCAACTTCTAGGAGGAACTTACGCACCGAGACTTGACGAGAAACATACTCAAGCCTTGAACTTTGACCTTGTTGCCAATATCAATAACCCAAAAGATTTAAACTTGTTAGAAGTGAAAACTACCATCAAGCATATAAAAATTCTTAGGCCACTGAGGTAGATGTAGAGATGCTAATTGAACAAAACTGTAATGAACGAACCTATATTTGAGTTCGGTTCGATAAGAAATTTTGAGCTCGAGTTCGGTTCGATAAATGTTTGATGTAATATGATCGAATTCGAGTTCATTTAGAAAAAAAAAAGATGGTTGAGTTTTGATAACAGTTCGTTAACGATTTAACTTAACTCAAACTTGTTTACATAAACAAGTTCGAAACTGGAGTTTGATAATAGGAAGAAATTATTCAAATTAAAGTTGTACAAATCACAATAAATGTCATAATTTCTTTAATTCCAAAATTTATCAGGTGTATAAATATGAAATTACACACGTGTGTGTATATATATATATATATATATATATATATATATATATATATATATATATATATATATATATATATATATATATATGAACTCGAACTCTTATCGAACGAACATTTGTTATGTTCATGTTGTTGTTCGTTAAATTATCAAAGTTAAATTTGAAGTTCATGTTCAGTTCATTTACAAACGAACAAATATTTTTCGCTCTATCATCAGAGGCGAACTTGAATCGAACAGTCCAATTAGCAGCCCTAGGTGGATGGAATTATCTAAGAATATATTCAAGCATATGGGCCTATTATTATGAATGAATTCGTGAAACTCCTCCACTATCTGCATCACAGTGATTCCAATGCAAAGAGACATCGAGCACTTGAATGATCCTAATATGTCTATAATCTCCAAATTTGGAGATACATTGCAATTACAAAATTCTGGACCAATAAGTCTCACCATTGTAATTTATTAATATACCAACTGAAAAGCCCTAGACTCAATGGCTACATCCTCCTTTCTGAAAGGCATATCCACAATTAATTGTTTCTTCTTTCATAGATATATAACATCTATTTTTTTTGTTGGAAGCACTTCAAAAAGAAGTCAATTGTTTTAAAAATATAATATCCAAAATAGAATCCACAGTCAATTGGATTCTGATTTTCCATTGAGACATTGAAATTAGAAGCTTGGTACTAGGATTTCTTTGCTAAATTCCTCACTCATTCAGCTTATACCAGACTTGCTTGCATCCCTCTAAAACATTCAACCCTCTCCCTTTTATCTAAAATATTTTGGAAGAACTAAACAACATGTATGTTGGTGTAAGTATACTTTGGGCTAAACTTTATACTTTTTAATCATTTAAAACATCTCAGATTAATTTGAAAAGCACATAGAAATTGATGGGAGACGGGCAACAAGCTGTGCCGCCAATCATTTAAGAGTTTACATGCTCTAGTGCTAGGACACTAACCAACCCCTTTCTCACCTTCTTAATTCATCACTCACTGCCATTCTAAATCTTTAATCAATCAATCAATCTTGTACCACATTATTCCAGCTAGCTTATGATTATGATCAGAATGAAAGTACTTTACTAGCAAATGCCTTAAAAAACAATAAGACATGAATAATTGATATAAAACTCCGGTGGCCTATAATTGGCAGACCAAACCCTACACATTTCTAATGCCTCACCAAAAATCTTGGTTCTCTAGAAAAAAAAATTAAAATGTGTTTGTTGATGGGGTGTGATTGACTCCAATGGTTGCTTCATTTGGAGTAATTTTATTTCCAAGATTGTCCCTTTTTTCATGGCTCATTTTAAAAAATAAGTCATAGATTCTTGATGTGGCATGCCACGCTTAGGTCTTAGGTTGTTAATGCGAAAATTGTACTAGACAATCTATTGGATTCAAGCTTAGTTGAATCTGTTAACAACCACCTAAAATGCTTAAACTTAAGCTGTTAAAAAGTAATCACACACTCTTATAACCCACTCTCATATTTCGTAAGTTTTAGATATATGAGTATTGAAACATAATTGTCTACCTTCATGGCTTCGTAGTCAAATATTTACATTTTGTTCTTACCTTCTCTTGTGTCTCTCTCAAATTCATTCCTTCAGGCATCATCCTTTTAGACAGAGTGAGATCATGATGGAATGCTATTTAGTGCGGAATGGAAAAAGTTTGTTTTCAAATTCATTGTTTGGTAGAACATGAGAATGGAAATCAATATCCAATGAGGAAACGAGTGCCACTCATGATTTAGCATGAAATTATAACGACGGGGCTGCGAGATAGGATCCTATGATGTAATGTGTTTTACAACAGAGACGTTGTAATTCTTTTTTTTATCTTCATTTTGAAAATCCAACCTTATGAGTTATATATTCTTCTAATGTTCCACATATCACCAAATTTTGCTCAAATATGAGGTCATTTGCTATTTTATCTTAATGGTAAAAAAATCAATTCTTTTGTAAATGGATTTAAGTAGCTTAAATGTCAATCAAACCTTTGATCATTAAAATAAAATAGCAAATGGCATCGGATTTGAGTGAAATTTGAAGGATATATGGAATAATAGCACAAGATATAATCCATAAGGTTGGATTTTCAAAATAAAAATCATAAAAAATAGAATTACAATACCTCTATTGTAAAACACATTGATCCTATCTCATAGGTCTGCATACATAATTCACAGCTACAAATTATGAGTTTAAAGTATAGATGAAATATGCGAGAATCACCCTTTCATATATCAGAAACGAATATTAATAGTCAAATGTGATACAATATCCGTAGGGAGGTTGAGATACATCTCATTTAGCTAATCGAGATCATCAGATATCAACTACCAAGCAAAATGAATAGCATTATAGGGAAACCAAATTTAAATCTAAAGTGACATTACATGAATTTAATCAAAAACATATATAAAACTGATGGCCTCTCAAAAACATATATTAAAATGATGAATTTAATCAAAATGAATAGCATTATAGGGAAACCAAATTCAAATCTAAAATGACCTCACATGTTAACAACACTTAATTAATCAAGGCATATCGTTGGAATATGACATGCATAATGTGCTAATTTCCAAATAAAATTTTGAATTCAAATATTAGAAGTTATTTAAATGATATCAGAAACATTTTGTTTTCTTTTACAATCCCATTTCACTTCAAGAATATGTCATTATCAAGTTAAGAAAGCATGAATTTATATGCTTTCAAGACAAAAAATATCCATTTTTTGATATGCATAGTAAGTATCAAGATATTTTTTTTTTCACCGATGAGGAAAGGGAGTATTCTCCAAAGTAAAGCAAGATCCTATAATTAGATAAATATTATTCAAAAATTAAACATGTTACTTCAATATGACACTATAAGAAATGTGTTGTTTTACTAGCACATCATTGCGACCACTAGTAGTGGGATTGTGATCGCAATACATATATGAGCACTTTCCCAAAACTAGCGATCACATAGATAAATATGAGATCACAAAGTTGAGAGGGCTACTTGGCACCTCAATATGCGACCACAATGTGATCGCATATTGTAGTTGCATTATCTGCTAAATAGAATGATGCCTGCGGAACAGAACCCCAATTTCTCCCTAACCCAACGCCTCCTCCCGACTTCCTCCTTCTCCAAGCCCTAGCTCTACCCTACCTCATCCCTCTCCGACACCCTCTCATCCTTTCTCCACCCTGACCTTCCCCTATCCTCCTCTCTCAACCTTCTCCTCCTCTCCCGCCGCCTCATCTCAGGTGTCATCCTCTCAGCCTTCCCATCCTTAGAGAGAATCTATTCCTCCTCCATCTTTAACCACTGGCGAGCGTCTCCCGCATCTTAATCTCTTGTTCATTAGGTATATTTCTTGTATTTTAATTTTGCCATCCATTAGATTAATGTTTTTCAGTAATGGTTGTATTTGAGTATGTTTGTTAATTCTAATGCATTGTAGATATTTTTGAAATACCAAATAGATTTTATCTTACTAGATTGAATTAAATAGATTTTGAAATGTAATTTTTCCGTAATAAATGACGTAGTTCTCATATATTATTTAGAAATACAAATTGTATGTGTGTGTTGAAGTGTGGGTGTTAGTGTTTTTATATATATGTGAGACGTTTAAGTGTAAGTATTAATATTTTTTATATTTATGAATATGGGTTAGTGTAATTAATATTTTGAATGTTCATATGCTTAATATTCTTGTTGTTATTTGATGTCGATGATTAATTTCTTTTGCGATGTAATCACAATTTTTTAATGTAAATATCTACTATTTTGTTTGTTAGATAGGCCCAGCATGTAAATTTTAATTTAGGTTATAGCACGAAATCACACAAAACCTCATTCACACACGTGCGACCTTTCACACAAGGTGAAGTGTGGCCTTGCACAATGGGAGACGTGTGCAACACATTCTGAGGAATGATGCCCCCATCACATGTTATATTTTTTTATTTTTTTCACAATTGTGAGGGTCTTACCTTCACAAGATAAGAAATACTACTCACGTTGCTGTGGGACTCTTGATGTTTGTTTTGCAAGTACATAGGTAGGGATATGATAGGGTAGGACAATATTTGGCTCATATCGAAATCAAATTTTCTTACATGTTGCTACATTCGAGTGGTGTCGCTCGCTTGCATAGTTCAACTATAAAATTCATAAGATAATTAAACAACCAAATAAGTACGACAAAAAAGAGAAAATAAATTCCAAACATTCGATCATGGATAAACATGTATGTATATATGTGGTATGTATGTAAGTGTACAAGGTATATATGGTATGCATATGGGTAAGATATGGGTACGAATGTGGGTACATATGAGTAATATATGGGTACGAATGTGGGTATGTATGAGTAGGAGGCTAGGTATGTGGGTATCTATCATTGTTATATATGGACATGCATATGGGTAGGAGGCTATATATGTGGGAATCCATAGTAGAATGTGGGCAACCAAGTATGATTTGAGGATTTTGGTCAGGATGCAAGCATTGGACATGTATGGAGTTAAGCATGTAGGATGTATCTGAGCATGTATGTATGTAAGAGTGCGAGGAATATGTGCATGCTTATGAGTGTGTAAGAGTGTGGTTGTATCAATGAATTTAAGAATGTACAGGGTATTTGAGAATGTATGCAAGTGTGTGAGGAATATGGGTATGCACGCAGGTATATGTGAGTGTATGGGGCTATGTGGGCATGAATGCAAGGGTTTATGTGTGTATTTGGGCATGTATGCAAGTTAGTGAGTAATTTGGGTATGTATGTAGGTGTGTATGAGTGTATGATACAATGTGGGCATGAATGTAGGAGTGTATGGAGGTGTATGAGCATGTATGCAAGTATGTGAGGAATTTGGATATACATGTAAGTGTGTAAGAGTGTATGGAGCAATGCATAGTTGTGTTTGGGCATGTATGAAAGTGTATAAGGAATAGGGGTATGCATATTGTTGTGTGAGAGTATGAAGAGAGTATAGAAACTATGTATGAGTATCTGAGCATGTATGCAAGAGTGTGAGGAATATGGTATGCATAGAGGTGTATACGAGTGTATAGAAGGGTATGCACATGTGTGGAGGGGTATGAGAATATATGTACGAGTGTATGGATGCATTTGGGCATGTATGCAAGTGTGTGCGGAATATGGGTATGCATATAGGTGTGTAAGAGTGTATAAAGGGGTATGGGCATGCATATGGGTAATGGTATGAACAATTGAAAATTAAGAATTCAACCAAATCAAATGGGTCTAATGTGATATCTGAATAATTTTGTAAGAGGTCGGCGTAGCTGGAGGGGAAATTTTATACACTATAGTCACAAAGGTTATTAGAATGTAGTGTATTGGTCAAACAATTCAAATGCTCGATTAATATGTATTATCGTAAGATACATATATCTTATTTAATTATGTATATATAACACATGTATGTACATGATTTAAGATTTGTGTATGTTATGAAATGTATATTAACTTTACTTATTTTGGAGGTCCCGAGTTAAGGGAGTCCTTGGTGATTTCGATGCATACACTATGTAGATATTTCTATCACATAAGATCTCTTCTTTGCTAATTTTCAATAGCATAAGCAAAATCCTCTCTCATATACCAAATTGATCTTTTAAATGTAAATTAATGCATAAATTTTTAAAGGTCAATTTATGAGGTATATTAGAGAGGTGTGCGGTTATATGTCAAAATTTAGTAAAGAATAAATATCATATGCAAGGAATATCTGCATAGTGTCTGTATCGAACCCCTCGGATTTAGCCTGTGGGGAGGTCTTTTCACTAATGTGAGAGGCATCGGCAGCCAGTTCAAGCACCAGCTCACGACAGGGCGTCGATCCTGTCCTACTTCATTTTCTAGTCCTGTAGTATAGGTGACCTATTATCCTCCGACGAATCTGAGTATTCGTCTAGGTGTGGGCCTCAAGCTTAGGCATTCCGGACCTTCCTTTCTTCTCACTTGATAACAGATCATCTAGCTCTCTTTTATAGTCAAAGTTTATCTGGGCACGGAATCTAAGCGGGCGGGAAAAAAAGTCTAGCTTTGAAACATTAAAAATAAATAAAATATTCTTTCCTTATTTCATCTTAAGTATGCGGGTATGTGTCAGAGGATGAGTCTAACTATAGGTACGTAATAGATGATCGACGCTAACGTATGTAACAGATGTGGCATTCGTAAGTGATGAACAAATCTCAAGATATCCTCATGTTGTAGGTTAGGCGATGGACCCTGATCATACTTGGATGTACAATAGTTTGGATTCTGATGGTCATGTGAGTGAGATATTATTACATAGTGTGGAAGGCTTCCTTAGATTTGCTTGCGTACATGGGTTGGGAATTGTTAACAGACAAGGAAATATCATGTGTCCCTATAAGAAGTGAGATCTACTGAAGAAGACATCAAGGAACATCATTACGGAACACTTGTGTAGAAAGTAATTTATCGACAATTATATGACATTATATGCACATGACGAGAAGAGGCATTCTAATGTTGAGAGAGATGATTGTACTGAGAATGTTTTTGCCCAAATGGTTAGAGATGTGGCCAAACCTAAATTTAATCAGACGTCTTAAGTAAAGGAGAACGGTGTAGGGAATTAACATTTTGAGGACTTGCTACAGAAGGCCGGGTGACCATTATGGCATGGTTACCTTAATTTTCCCAATTATTTGTTGTTGTTGAATTGTCGTCTTTGAAGAATCAGTACACCTTGACAGATTCTAATTTTGATGCCATGATCAAGTTGATAATGAGCATGCTAGCTGAGCAAAATGACTTACTCAAAAGTTTTTATAAGGTCAAGACAATGATGAGTAAATTAGTTATTGATGCATGTCCGAATTACCATATGTTGTACTATGGAAAACATAAAGATGTAACAAGGTGTCATGTTTGTAATGAGGATAATTATAGATCTGATTTGAAAAAAAACTACTACAGTACTTTTCATTAGACCCAAGGCTTCAAAAATTATATTATGGTAGGGAAACCATGAATGAGATAACATGGCATGTGAAATATAGGTATAATATTACTATTGAACATCCTTCTAATTCTCAATACTAGCATGCATTGATGGATTCATCACCAAGATTTATTGCAGAGAAGAGAAATATAGTAATCAGGTTGTCGACTAACATGTTTAATCCGTATGGATGAAATAAGGATTACTCATGTTGTCCTTTCATTACAACATTGCATAATCTACCACCTTGGTTGTTTAACAAAATATCATACATGTTTCTTTCTTTTCTTGTTCTTGGTTTGATCCATCCAAGTAGATTTTTGGATGTTTATATACGACCACTAGTAGATGAGTTAAAGGGTCATTGGTGAAATGGTGTGAAATCTTATGATGTGATCAACAAAGAAAAATGTCAAATGAGAGTCAGACTATCGTGGACCATTAGTGATTTCCCAACATATGCTATGCTATCTGGGTGGAGTACACTTGGATTATGGAGTTCGTATTATTTGGAGAAGACAACGTTGTTTCAGCTTCAGCACAGTAGAAAGCCATTCTTTTTTTACTGTTAAACAATTACTCCCTTTGGATCATCCCTATGAAAGACCAAAAATAACATTTAAAAGGAATGCAGTGGAGGATTCATCGTTGTCACCTAGACCATTAGGAGAAGAATTGCACGCTCGATTATTACAGTTGACGACATGTGTTGATGACACGCTTCACCACTTGGACAGATCATAACTGGATACCTATGAGCATCTTCTGGGACTTATCGTATTGGAGAAAACTGCTTATTAGTTATAATTTGGATGTGATTGACATAGAAAAATATGTTTAATAATGTATTTCATATGGTGTTGGGCACTTATGGAAAGATCAAGGACACAAAGATTGTATGAAAAGATTTAATGAACATATGCACTCGTCTAAATTTGTATTTTGTAGAGCATGCAGATAGCTCATTTTCCATTCCAAGTGTAAAATACATGTTAAATAAAGATGAAGTGGACGAAGTATGTGCATGGGTCTTAGGACTAAAATTTCCAAATGGATATGTTTCGAATATTTCGAAACTAGTTGATCAAAGGAAGAATTATTTTAAGACTATGAAAGTCATGATTGTCATGTTTTTGTGGAGCAATTATTATCAATTGAATTCAAAAGTTTGCTCCCAAGCTAATTACAAATGTTTTGACAGAGCTCAACAGCTTCTTCAAATGCATTTATTCATCTAAGATCAACATCTTTAACATGATGATATTAGAAAAGAATGTGCCAGTTCTTTTATGCAATCTAGAGAAGATTTTTCTGCCATCATTCTTTGATTCAATGGAGCACCTCATGGTACACTTGTTGAACAAGGATAAGGTTGGAGGACTAGTTGAGTACTGTTGGTTGTACTCTTTCGAGAGGTATCACTAAAACGAATCTTTCTTAAATATTCCTTCTATAATGACTTGGTATGTTTAGGTATATGTTCTTTATGAAATGGAAGGTTCGTAACAAGAACAAGACCGAAGGGTCCATAAGTGCATAATAAATCATGGATTAAGTTGAAAACTACTGCACGAGATACCTAACCGAGAACGTAGATATCATTCATAATTGTTTTTCGCGTAATGGCATTCCAAATACATATGTAGATGCATGTCTCTCTGTGTTTCAATCAAGTGAGAAGTCATTTAGAATGGGGAGGGCTCATATGTGTGAGTCGACGTAGAAGAAGTCACAGAGCTATATGTTTTGGACAATATAGATGAAGTTTTGTCATACACTGAGTACATATTTCTGGAAAGTATACACTTAATATGAATTGTAAATCATTAATTTATTCTTAGTAATGTTAAGAGTATAGGAACTAGATATCAACGGATAATCCGATCTTCGATGAAAGTGAGACGAACGAAAAGTTTCAAAAAACATTTGCAGCATGGTTTAGAGATTATGTTGGATCATTGCATCCAACTGGCGGGAAGTCAAAGATGTCACATGATCTCTATTTAATCCAAATTACAAGGTCAAATCATTTAACAATTTCTATGCTAATTGATCAAGATTCCAGTCATTGGAAGAGGATAAAGGGTTTATCACATGTAATTCTGATGTTATGGTATCATGATCTTGTTACGGTGAGGACAACTTAAGCTATTATAGTATTCTCCGAGATGTGATTTAATTGGAGAAAGCATGCCATCACCTAATCATCCATATTTATTCTCTTGTGACTGATTTGATCTATAATGATGAGTTAAGGCAACTCAATGCATGGTATGGTTGAGGTCATTTCTGATAGATGTATAAGAAGGTTTGAGCCCTTTGTCATAACTTTTCAAATTGATCAAATATGTTACGTGCCTCAAGGGATAAAAAGAGAAAGAGAGGTGACAACCTAAATATTAAGATGATTTGTGTTACATTGACACCAGCACTGTCACAGAAGAGGGTCAAGTTTCAACGAGCTTACTGATTTATGAATGAGAACATCTACAACAAATGTCATTACTACCTACACAATGGATTAGTGAATGAGGCATCATATCTTATTAAATATTTATTTCTTTCTCATTAATTTTATTACTTAGTGTTAATTATATAATTTTATTGATGCAATTGATGGTAGTGATGTGAGGAGGAGGCTCTTCCTTAGGGAGAGGCAGCTTTGGCAGACATGGTAGTTTTGAAGATCGACGACCGCCTCCATCCCAGTATGACGGTAATATATATTTTTATAAATATGGCATCTTTAATATAAATTGACATTATTATTGTTGTTTAATAATAATGCATCTATATTTTGTGCCATTGATTTCAAGTTACAATCGACGGATCATGGGACACATAGATGAGTGCATTCATTAAGAACAACATCTATCTTGGGATGGAGGTACCTGCATATCTGCTCCGGTACGTGGAGCCTACTTCGATGTATCCATCCGCTTTTAGCGGGCATCATCCTACTCCTCAGTCTTCACGCCATGAGTATGGACCGATGCCGGATGTGGAGGACGTAGGCGACTCTCGTACCATGACGTTTCCCACCAC
Organism: Ottelia alismoides; assembly: GCA_037367405.1. Lineage (NCBI taxonomy): Eukaryota > Viridiplantae > Streptophyta > Magnoliopsida > Alismatales > Hydrocharitaceae > Ottelia > Ottelia alismoides. The sequence continues at coordinate 191,694 of JAZKJV010000953.1, read as the reverse complement.
CTCCATAGGTGTGGACTAAGCCACGTCTCTTCTTGGAGATCCTACCCAATGTCTATATCTTTATTAATTAAATGTCTGAATTTACATATTATTTATACTATATTATGTCAAACTTATTTATGAAGCTGACTGGTATAGTTACACACTAAAGGATCAATATATTGTAACAAAGGAGTTGCGCAAGCCCTGGAAGAGATTTCATGATTGTAAAGACTACAGAGGGACTCGTATGAGTTCGTCTGCTCAATAGAGGATTGATGAATCTCGTATTCATCATGCTAAAATTGATCAATTAGGCTATGTTCTCCAAAATTTATATGTATTTAATAACTAATAGAGCATCATTAGCATTCATACATGTGTAAATAATATTCTCATTTCATCATGCATAATTGCATAATGTGTAAATTGGCCTAAAAAATTGCTAACTTCCCATATTTTTAATTAATTTATCCTAACTCCAATTGACCCCAAACACCTCCATTGTGTATATATCACTAACAAGAACAAAAGAAAATACAAAAAAGATTACTAACTCAAATATGTGTCAAATAATCCCAAAGTCTAATTTCACATCTGACGGACTAAAACACGCATATCTTCCTCAAACAGTGTCCGATTTTGGTCTACTCACTTTTAAAGTACTTCATTTTCAAATACCTTCAAAACAAGACCAATTTTGTAATTTGGAGCTCATATGTGAAAGTTGGGTTTTGGGCATCTTTGCGCATCTTATCTTTTTGTTATTTTTGACTTGAGTTTTTATGTACATAATTAACCCTTTTAATTTTATTTCTTCTTCATTTGTGTTCTTTGATGAAAGTTTTATCAAGCATCATAAAAATCCAAATCTAGATCAAGACTGAAATAAAAAATTGACTGTGTCCGAGTGTCCTCTGTGAGTTTGTATAAAAATCTCGTGTTTTGTACTCCTATTTTATTTTCTTATTTTCTAATTTAATAAAAATCCAAAAAATAGGTTAATGTGTAATTAATTTTCTTGTATTTTATCGTATTTTTTGTATAATTTTTATCCTCTTTAAGATCACAAAAAATTGTAAAACTTCAAAAAATCGGTTTTCTATACACTTGGAGACCACCAAAAATATCACTTCACAAAGATGACCTTTTTTTCTCCTGGATCCTTCATGAAAGTTGTAGATCTCATCGAGATAAAAAAATTTTGTGAAGGAAGTTCTTTTATCAGAGATCTCCCTCTATTTCTTTTCTAATTTTCTAAATCTTTTTATTTTAAATTTTTTTGGGGCGACACATGGCAGTCCCTAGGTGTGCCATGCGGCACCCCCACTCACCCGCTCTCTCCAGGTCATGTGCCTAGCACGTGTCCGAGACTTCTACCACAGGTCATGTGCGAGGCATGTGGCCCGCCTCTCCCCTTCCTCCCTTCGGTCTCCGCCTCCTGCAACCTTCGGCAGCCTCCGGCCATCACCCTCTGCTCCGGCCGTTATGGGCACCACCGTGTCCCCTCCATGTAACGCCTCCTCCCTAGACCTCTCCTATAAAGCTCCATCGTACGCCACCCCTGAAACGCATCCGCCATCTTTAGAGGACACATGAGGAGCTCACCGCTACTTCTGGTGACAGAAGTAGGTCACGACCCCAGTAGCTCCATCTCAGAACCTAGGCGAGATCTAACGAAAAATTATCCTCTGCCCCGCAGGCTTTGCACGAAGCCCTCCTGAGCTTGGGTCTCTCACCAGACCTTTGAGCGAGGAATTTTCGAAACCCCTATAAGAGCTTCAGTCCCAGGCATACTCCTCCGCCCTCGCCATTACCTTGCACCTTCTAGTAGTCCCCCCCTTTACCCTTCTCTGATTTTCACTAATCTTAACACACCCCCACATCGCCTCCGATCTTTTACATTCGAACCTCGCCGCCATCCACTTCACGATAGCCTTCACCTTCTTCACTCGTCGACATTCTCTTACCTTCTACCTCACAGGTCCTCTCATCTCCGGCCTCGCACAGACTGGAGCTCCGCTCCTATCCTACCACCCTTACATGGAGCTTCCATCCCCATTCTGCTTCTTTGATTTGTGATAACCCTCTGCAGGTTGCATGCCGCCCACCTCCTCATCTCCGGTCGCCACCGATCGCCTTGCCACCGTAGTCCACTCGACCGCGTAAGCCTCCTAGGAGCATCGCAGCATCTTGACGCCTAGCCGTCGCGTATGGCCGCTCCGCCTGCACGGCCACCGCCCCTTGACGCCTCTGTCGTTGACCCATCCGCCAGCTCCAGTTATCATTGAATCAAAGGCCAACCCTTGATCCAACGATCTTCATTCGACCACGTCAAAGCCCGGGCCTAGACCCAAGCTTCGAGGCTCAGGCCCTTTGATGTGCCCACGCCTGCCACGAAGGCTCGGGCATCCTAACCTGAGCCCCAGGCATTCGAACATCAGCCCCACCGTCCGAACCATTGACAAAGCTCCCGTCGTCGCCATGTGGAGGCTTGGTTACCGAGCCTCTAGACAGCACGTGCCTAGCACGTGCAACCTTGGATAATTTACAGAAGTTCCCCTCGTGTTTCCTGATATTACATAAGGGCCCCGACCAGCAGAGACACACGCAATGAACATGCATCTAGAAAAAATTGCAACCATGCCCCCATGAGTTCCAGAAATTTCTAAAGAGGCCTTGCCGCCCAAGGGCACGTGCCCCGCACATGGCACCTTGGAAAAGTTACAAGAAGACCCCTCCGAGGTTCGTTATTTACAGATAAGTTCCCAGGGACCTGTTTGAGAAGGAAATGATATTTTTATTATATTTTAATCCCTAACTTTTTCAAATTATCATATCTTTCTCATTTGTACTCCGATTTTAGCGTATAATATGTCGTTTTGAAGCTATTTTCATGCTCTATCATTTGGCTTATTTTGTAGATAGATCTGAGGCAACTTATTGGGATTTATTAATTGAGTATCTATGTTGACAAATGTAGGCTGATTATTAAGTTTTTGTGCTATATATTGAGAAATTAACGATTTATTTTGCAGGGATTTCATTGAGGATCTGATGATTTCGAATTAATATTTGAGGAATCAATTTTTCCAGGGGCTAAATCGAAGAGATTGATTAGATTTATTGATAATTATTTGTGACTTGCAGGGGATTGATTTGAGAAGAATTGAATTGAATTCTCAATATTTTGTGTAATTAAACTCGATTTACTTGAGGATTAATTTAGAGAGAATTTGATCACCTTCTTTATTTGAGGATTATTGTAGAATTATTCATTGATATATTAAATCTTCTTTCATGCGGTCTTGATTAATTTGAATATCTTTTTTTAACTGTATCTTTTGGTCTGTGATAATTTTTAGAGGATTTATTTATCATATTACTTGAGGTTTTAATTCGGGTAAATCACAAATCCTGAGCTTCACTTCTGTTTATTTTATTCGCATTGCATTTACATCATCATATTTCCTTTTTATTTTCTGACTCGGAAATTAATCAAACAATTAATTAATTATTTAATTTAATTTAAAATCATGAAACTGAAAATCATCGTTCCATGGACCTTGGTAGACTTGTCAAGTATAAATTTTCCACAACATTTAAAGAGTGTGGTTTTTGTTGACCGAAACACGCCTCCTATACTATGACAATTATCTATTATTAAAGAGGTATATTTCACATTCATCAAGGATCTTGGACAGTATTTACGTAAGTAATTTTTCTATATTTATTTGAGAGTCCTTTTGACTTATATATGTTTGATAAAATACATTTTAAATACAGAACACCTATGACATCCATCTTGAGCATACTCGAGATGTTTTGTATCCCTCTGACTCATCTGAACAGCAACAAGATTATAGGTAGCATTTACATGGACAAAAGGGCTACATTGGCCAAGTTGGATGGAGAGTTTAATCGGGAGAGGGCCGAAGAATTCTTCTCATCTTGGTGCACTTTTGAAAGGTATAAAGTGTTAATTTTCTCATTGTTATTTTAGTGGTTAAGATTCTTAATTTATTTGCTTTCAAAATATATGGAGTCAATATTGTGATTTCTTTACTTTTTGAAGATTTTAGAGAAGTTCTCTTGCAGAAAGGACCAATAGAGAAAATCAAGAGATCAAATCTAATAGCAGTGCCAAGAGCTTCAAAGTAGTGAGGACTGAATTGATAAGTATTCATCATAATACATTATCATACTACTTTATTTTAGATGGTAATGGTGGGTGATAACGTGAACGGTGAAGGGTATGGGAAGATCTTTAAGTGTATCACGAAAGCGTGAGGATCAGATCGCATGGTATGGGAAGATCCTTAAGTGTATCACGAAAGCGTGAGGATCGCATCGCATGCGATCGAGAGCGACTAGTCGTACTAGTCACTCGGGGCAGCGGAGTTTAAAAAATTTTCAAACGATGAAAACACATGATCTAAGAACCCTTCTCAAATCGTTTCAAGTACAAAGTTTACCTCTTGAAGTGTGATTGCGATCGAGTCTTTAAACGAAGAGATCTCATGTCTCAAGTTCGCTCTGACGAAGGAGATGCTTGCGAGCGTGTTGATGAAACATGCTCCTCGCAATCCATGTTGATGATCCAAGCGGTGAATCTCCTGATCTCGTCACACGAGATCCGACATCTTCTTCTTGAGTAAGGCGTACCGAAGGAGACTGAGATCCACGAGCAAATAATCTGACAGCTTAACGACGATGATGCACTGATGGCGACTCTCTCTAGGGCTCCATGGTGGACAACCACAATGAGAGGGAGAGAGAGTTTTGGCATGTAGAGGAAGGGAGAGAGTTTAATTCATTTTAGAAGTATGTGTGTCCTCAAAGGCAATGGTTGTCCTTCCTTTAATACTATTTGGATGCATATGGATCTAAATCCCTATGCTCTCTTAATCTACGGTGTAGATTAAAAGTTTATTAATCAATGACCATGATTTATTGCTCAAAAAATTCAATAATAATTATTTTAAATAAATTAATTATTCATTTTCAAGATAATAATTAATTCATTTTAAATTCAAGTAATATACATAGATAATGTGAAGATCAAGTCCCTTTACTATAAATAGGGTGGTCGTCCCCTCTCTTGAATAAGTCAAGGTAAACGACCACCAAAAAGGGATAAAGTCTCCTTTTTAATTTATATATATTAATTAATTTGCAATAACAATTACTGCATTATCTTCACAAAAAATTCTAATTTAAATTTGTGAAAACTTAAATCATACCATTGATAAATATGAATCATATTTATATATCCAACAAAATATGTAAATTAGATTTACAATTAATTATTTATTGTGAATCCCATTCATAACAAGATATAACTATAAATTCTATTTACAATTAAATATCTCCATCATATTATAAATCATATTTATAATATCTATGATTATTATGGATAGTGATATCCGTATTAGTCTTATCCTCGATAATTAAATCATGTTTAATCATCTTGGATCTCTATTCTCATGTACCCAAATAACATGAATGACATTCACATTATTCACATCTTTGATAATTAAATCACATTTAATTGTCTTAAATAACTATCCTTATAATATGAAATAAATTCATATTATCCATGATAATTAAGTCACATTTAATTACAAATTTTCTTCTCAATGCTCAAATACAGATATCAACAGTGAAATTGTCCTTGGATAATGTGCTTTCTCCACGGATACTTGGAGATAAGGACATGGCGATGTTCCACATATAGTGACTTGGATATTGAGATCACATCTCAAATCCAGATCTCAAGGACCTTCCATATATGCTTGATCAAATCAAAGCCGTAGACCTAATCTTCTCATCATATTTGAACCACATTCAGATCAAGGTCCAACATTTAGACTAAGATCAGATCACTTCTCTATGAGAGGAGTCCCTAAAATCCAGACATGTTTCATCATTCCCTCAGAATGGAAGCGTCATGTTTATACAATCGTTTATGATCACATCACCCTCAGGTATTCCTAATACATGTACATCCTACATACTGGAAAGATCAAGATTAAACCCGAAGTATTAGATCAATTTTACACTATCTACTTAAGGGTTTATCATTAAGTTTCTCATTTGATCATTGGGAGTCGGTATCGATCATATAATTTCCAAAAGAATATATCATACCTAGGTGTTGATCATATACTTTCCAAAAGCGTATATCAAACCTTATAAATTCAATCAAGCTTCCAAAGCGAGATGATTGTGCATGGAATTTGGTTCTTCCCAATATCTTATGAGTGAGCTCATGTCTCCTGGTTCAGTAAATGAACCTGTATGATCCCTTTGAGAGATTGTATTACTTATATGTCCATGTATGCACACCAGTGTGCAGGTGTATATACCTTGATTAGGCTATCAACCTATTGGTCTACCAAATGTACATTCTCAGACATATAGTAACACATCTATCTTTGGTCAGAGGCTGTGTGCATATATCATGACAACATACGACATAGGACTTTGAATTTATCTAAGCAAAAATATGAGAAAAGAATCTGGATCTCGCCTCGGGATCGGATATGCCGTGATGGCCTCGACGAGGGCCGACACGTTGTCACCGGACGACTCGGAGGTTGGACACCCTTCTTCAATAAGATGGTTTTCGGAGATCGGGATCCTCTCCACCTATCTTGATCTCGCTAAGTCAACTCTTTGACCCAACTCATCTGACATATCCGAATCTCTATTCTTATGCAGAGGAATTGTATCAAGAGGTTAGTTAGATATTAGACTTTAGAAAAAGGATTGCCATCTCCTTCTCAGGCTGGAGATCCTCTCTTAACAATCATTTGACAGTACTTGATGAGTCCTCAATCTAACTCTTTAGATATTCATCCAAACACCAACCTCTATGATTCAACAATTGAATCAACATTTGTATGATTATTAAGATGGACATGGTACATAACCCTAATTATATTAATGGACATGTTATGCAAATTAGTTATTCTTTATTTCAGATCAAGGAATGACATCTGCAATAACATTTATTGCATAATGGCTCGTTGTGGGATCACATGTCCAACAATCTCCCACTAGCCTAAAGAGCTATTAGTGTGCTAATCTTTAAACATGCACTCATGTGACAATCATAAGCTATTTAGAAAAATAGCTAGGTAAGATAATCAATCACTTTATTCCCAAAGAGACTACACCAAGTCCTTTTACGACACTTGCATATCTCGTAGTAACATCTCGCATCCAATGCGAATGCTTCATCTTATGCAAACAATACTCATTATTGTCATTTATGGTGTCCTTAACATTATAATTAAATAATCGTTATAACCAATATGTAATTTCTATTATCCTTAACAGAATACCCTTATTCCCCGAGATCTCTATCTCCTAAGGTATCTGTTGTTAAGACCTTTTAAATCACTATCTATAAAGTTTTAAGTTCTTGAAATAAGACTTAGATATCACTATCTTGAAAGTCTTGTCCTCTTTGAAGATATTGTTATTACTGCAATCAAGTGTTTTATTTCTATAGTAGATATGGCAAACATGTGACTCTTGTACACATCTAGTATACACGTGGCTTCTCATAACTGATGCACAAGGGAAAACAATTTTAGAATTCACTTCCTCAACTCTTTGAGGCGTTATCCCTTCAGATAGGTCAGTACCATATCTTAATAGAAGGAAGCATTCCTTGGGGTTTTCCGAGAATGGAACATGTCCAAGGTGTACCACTTAATGTAACGGTCCCAATACCCTCTTTTCTATGCTTCTGAACATATTTAGAACTAAGATATAAGAGGTATCCTTGAGATCATATCTCAAGGTATGGAATAGACATATTATAAAACACTTATTATTATCCTTATATCATTCCAAATGATTAGGATATCATCTACATTTAGCACGATGAACACAATGGCACTCCCACTAAGCTTCTCGTGGTTAATCAAGATTCTATTTGAAATCATAACACTTATAATTTCATCAAATCTAGTGTTCCAACTACAAGAAGCTTATTTGAGTTCATAGATGGAATTCCTCAGCTTGCACACCTTGTTTTATTCATCCATGAAGCCCTGGGTCTACTTCATGTGAATATCCTCAGAGAGGTATTCATATAAGAATGCAATATTGACTTCCGTCTTGAAGATGTCATAGTCAAGTTGTGTAGCTATAGCTAGCAATATTATGATGGGTTTAAGCATGGTCACTAAAGAGCAAGTCTCATCACAAGCAATATCTACTATTCGTGTGTATCTTGTGGATATGAACTGTGCTTTGAATATCTCTGCCTTCTCATCAGGTTCCCTTTTTCTTTTTAAGATTCATTTACACATAACAGGTCTTACCCTTATAGGTAGATCCTCGAGAGTCCATACACAACACTTGTATATGAAGTCTACTTTAGACTTTATTTCTAACATCCATCTTTCCATGTCATGATCTACAGAAACTTCATCTCATGAACTCCGACCAATGTTAGACTTAACTGACACATGGAATCCATCCTCAAACTCATTTGAAGAGATATTATGTTTCATCTTTAATTGTCCTTATAGTTTCTGATTTCATGAGCCTCATTATCTTCTTAGGATTCAATGAGTTCCTTCACTTCATTTTCATCTTGATTCTCAGAAGTCTCATCCTGCAATAATCATATCCTTAGAGATGCAATCTTTTAAGAATGTCAAGGTCATAAAGTAGGTATCCAATACCATCTTTTATTTTCTTAATGAAGCAACAACTCTCTTATGCTAGATTCTAGCTTACTTGCATCCATGACATGGTCATGGACCAAGTAACACTAAGTCCTCAAGTGTCTAACACTAGGTTAGGTTCCAAACCATAGCTTATGAGGATGTTAGGTTTAGATGGAATCTTTTTAAGGATATATATTGTAGTCTCTATTATATATAGATATATACCAGGAAACTAAGGGATAATTATGCTAATATTCATCATTGATCAAATCATGTCACACATGATCCAATTGTATCTCCCTATAACTCTGTTGAGTTTAGGTGTATTAGGAGGAGTGAGACAGGAATGATATTCCTTTCTCCACAAGGAATTCCTTGAATTCATCTAATAGGTACATGCTACCTAGGTTAGATCAAATTCATTTCATCTTCCTTCAGACTTTGGTTCTAGACCAAAGATAGGAATGATATTCCTTTCTCCATAAGGTTATCCTTGAATTCATCTAATAGGTACATGCTACTAGGTTAGATCAAATTCATTTCATCTTCCTTCAGACTTTGGTTCTAGACCAAAATTGTGGTCTTTGAACATTTCAAAGGTTTCTAAGGTAAAGGAATGAAATCTCATATCATAAATGATTACTGAATGATATCACATATAATCAATGTTTATTATGATACAGATGATCCGCATACATCAATGTATGAGATCTTGAATACCTTGACATCTACTATCATTCCTAGAGAAGTGTGTGTTGGACATTTTACTTTGAATGCAATATTCACAAGTATGTAATCAGACATTCTGAAGTTTCATCTCTTACTAGTCTATTGATCTCATCAACAGACATATGTCCAAGGCTCGATTCCAGCTCGCTGTCAAATACTCTTCATCCTCCTATTGATCTTATAAGGTTTAATTTTCAGTATTTAGAAATGATAACGAACCATTCATTAACTTTCTAATTTAGTAGAGTCCTCTAGATGTTAGATTACTATCTAAAATATATCCATCATAATTCTTTATGATAGGTCTATTCCAGAATTCATGTTTATTCCCAACATTTAGAAATAAATAATGAGTGCACTCTAATATCTGGGTCATAGAGACATTCTCTAAGATTAAGCCCCCCCACTAAAAATATGAAGTTTATTTATCCAATAGAGGTTGTTGCAGCAATTGCATGAACATCCATGTGGATGGCTATTAAACCTTAAGATCAAAAATTTGTAGTCTTCTAAAACATATGCAACCAATTGCAAGTGTTATTAGAAGAATGTGATACAATTATCAAACTTTGATCTTATCAAATAAGAAAGTCAATTTCAATGATTACATGCAGATGTAGATTATTCCGATGCACTATCTGTACCCTTCTCTAAGTATTCTAGATAGATTTGATAATCATACAATAAACACATCAGCTTATTGCAGTATTAGCATTTATCTAACTCTCTGGATGTCATATAGAAATTATAGAAGTATAGTCAACTCCTTGACTTTCCTTCTTGCTTGGGTTAGACCCATGCTTCCATGCGCTCTCTTCATCTATAAACAACCATTTCTTAAGACAAAGGATCTCTTATGTTGAATTCAAAATATTTCAATATAAGATTTCTTATGTTGAATTTAAAAGATTTCAATATAAAAGTATTTCAACATCTATACATGCTTCATTTAATTCATACAATATGAATATTATAAACATTCATCAATGACTTGAGTATAGACAATAGAATGATGACACTCATCATATCTACTTAATCATCATTCTGCATAATACAGTAAACCATATCATTCATGATTAAATTTTGAGAGCACATATGTATGCCAAAACGTCTTTTTAGATTTTATAAGGATTGTTTGACAATTACGATCATTATCGACTTGCCACTTCCAAAGTACATTCGATGAGAGATCAAGACTATAGAGACATACAAAACCTAGGTTGTTCTCCTATTGTCTATTTAATTATCATTCCTCATTATTATGAGGAAACTTGCACATTGAAACCACGTACATTATATGTCCAACTGCAAGTTCAATATCTTGATCTTGGATCCAATCCATGATATTTTACTGGTCATTGTTGAGTACAGTATTAAATGGGTTTAATGAGGATTATCTGAAATAATAAATTTATATAAAAATATATAAATATATATTTTACTTTAATTTAGGAATTTTTATATCAAGTTGTCTTGCCTTGTCAACACTGAAAGTTCATTCCCTTAATCATTATCAGTGTAAGATATATACTTACCATTATATCTCAAGCAAGATCTGGGATCTCCTTTCTTATCTTTTTTACATCCCAATAATATGAGAACATGTAACTTAGATAAAAAGAAGCTGGAACACTTTCCGCCTTGCAAGTCCAATTTGCATTACTCGGGCCTACCACTCCTAAGGTGATGGTGACCCGTCGTTAATTGAACCAACCATCAACATGATTAGAACTCGCTACGCACAATCCAACATCGCCCTCATATATGAGGACCCGATATTGGAGTCACTACGCATATGACCTTACTCTTTCAAGAGGCAAAAAGCCTGTTCCAGATGCGCTTGTATGCAGGAGCTGTCACTTCAGACATGCATCTCCTATATACAATCTTTGGAGATGGAACCTTTCATCTTAACGGGAGACCATGGATGTCACTTATGTGACCTCCATATCATGTTCGAATTCTAATTAATTATTGTGAATAATATTCACATATTTTATTCTTCCAAGAGAAATAACAACTCTATTCATAACAGAGTGTTTTTAATTTTTAATTGGATTCCAATCAATATAATCGTATTAAATTAATGATTCAATTAATATCCAACAAACATTTTCTATTGTTACTTGAAATATGGTATTATCTCAAATATACATTATTCAAATTTTAATAATTAGAAAAATACATCATGATCCCTTCAAACTATCTGTTCCTTACCCGTTGTCATGTCCAATTCTAACAGAAGTAGGACAGATTGCTCACGAAGCAACTTGCTACTCCAACACTTCCCCACTAAACGCCATATCTGCCTCAGGTTAGGATAATGCCAATTGATCACTTTGTACTTGAGATGATAATCGATTTCTCAACCGAAATTATACCATATAATATTTATCAAAACATTTTTTATTAATATTATAAGAGAATTTGCTAAACAAATTCCTAATCCTATTCAAGCAAATATGTTTATTGGAAAGTTATAACCAATAGTGATCAAAATCAATTATCTTATCAAGTTGTTTATGGTTTATGTCATTCAAGGAAATAATCAAAATATTTAAATATTTCAAAAATATTTATCAATAATTATTTCAGTAAATTAACCATTAATTATCATTAATATAGTTGAATGACAATCACTAGGTTCATGATCAAGTATGTAATTTCCAGCAGCGACCCCTACTTACTAAAATTAATACATCTTAATCAATTTAAATAAAAATCAAGCAAAATGAGTTTCCAAAGTTTGCTAATTTGATTTAAAAAGTACATTTCATGTATTTCTTAGCATTTTAAGATCGTAATTAACTCTTTGATTACGTCAAGATCCGCCATCCCCGAAAAAGTGGATACATGTTCATTAAAATGATCATAACTTAAGCAATCAGATTCCAAATCATGCAAACTCAAATCCTACAATTTACTTATTTAATGGGGAGCATTATACAAATGATAATTTAGTATTTAAGTACTTTAAACAGGTCATAAAGCACAGAAAACAGGGCTGCGAGAACAAAATACGATGAAAGTTCGCATAACCAATATTGTCCAAGTCATCTTCAGTTTAAGGATCATATCCTAAACCTCCAACCTATGGATTTGATACCACTTGAAGGATATGGTAATATCCTTAAGTGCATCATAGAAGCGTGAGGATTGCATCATATGCGATCGAGAGCGACTAGTCATACTAGTCGCTCGGGGCAGCGAAATTTAAAAAATTTTCAAATGATGAAACCACATGATCCAAGAACACTTCTCGGATCATTTCATCTAAACCACAAACAAGTATTAGGTTTACCTCTTGAAACATGGTTGCGATCGAGTCTTTAAATGAAGAGACCTCTTGTCTCAAGTCCAATCCGACGAAGAAGACACTTGCGAGCGCGTTCATGAAACACGTGCTCCTCGTAATCCATATTTATGATCCAAGTGACAAATCTCTTGATTTCGGCATACGAATCTGACGTCTTCTTCACGAGCGAGGCACACCGAAGGAGACAGAGATCCACGAGCAAATAATCTGGCAGCATAACGATGATGATGCGATGATGACAACTCTCTCTAGGGCTCCATGGTGGATGAACACAACGAGAGAGGGAGAGAGGGAGAGAGTTTAATTCCTCTTGGAATTATGTGTGTGTCCTCAAAGGCAAGGGACCCTTCCTTTTATCATAGTGTGCATGTGGATATCAATATGCTCTCTTAATCTACGACGTAGATTAAAAGTTTATTAATCAATGGACATGATTTGTTGCTCTAAAAATATAACAACAATTACTTTAAATAAATTAACCATATTATTTTCAAGGTAATAATTAATTCATTTTAAATTCAAGTAATACACATAGATAATGCGAAAATCAAGTCCCCTATAAATAGGGTGGTCGTCCCCGCTCTGGAAAAAGTCAAGGTGGAGGGCTAACAAAAAGGGATAGTCTCCTTTTTATTCTATACATATTAATTAATATGCAATAATAATTATTGCATTTATCTTCACAAAAATAATTCCAAATTAAATTTGTAAAAACTTCAATCATGTCATTGATAAATATGAATCATATTCATATATCCAACATAATATGTAAATTAGATTTACAATTATATTTTTTTATTGTGAATCCCATTCACAATAAAATATAATTGTAAATTCTATTTACAATTAAATTTCTCCATCATATTATAAATCATATTTATAATATCCATGATTATTGTGGATAGTGGTATCCACATTAATCGTATCCTTGATAATTATTCATATTTAATCATCTTGGAAATCTCTTCTCATATGTCCAAATAACATGAATCACATTCATGTTATTCACATCTTTGATAATTAAATCACATTTAATTATCTTAGATAACTCTTCTTATAATATGAATCGAATTCATATTATTCATGATAGATAAATCACATTTTATTATCAATTTTCTCAATGCTCGGATACATATATCAACAGTGAAACTATCCTTGAATTCTTTTCAAGGATAATGTGCTTTCTCCGCGGATACTTGGAGATAAGGACATGGTGATTGTATTATTCTATGTATAGTGACTTGGATATTGAGATCACATCTCAAATCTAGATCTCGAGGACCTTCCATAGATGTTTGATTAAGTCAAAGCCATAGATCTAATCTTCTCATTATATCTGAATAACATCCAGATCAAGGTCCAACATTTGAATTAAGATCAGATCATTTCTCTATGAGAGGAGTCACTAAAATCCAGACATGTTTCATCATTCCCTCGGAATGGAAGCACCATGATTATATAATCGTTTATGATCACATCACCCACATGTATTCCTAATACATGTACATCATAGATACTGGAAGACCAAGATTAAACCTGAAGTATTAGATCAATTTTACACTGTCTACTTCAAGGTTTTATCATTAAGTTTCTCATTTGGTCATTAGGGGGTCGGTATCGATCATATACTTTCCAAAAGCATATATCATACATAGATGTTGATCATATACTTTCCAAAAGCATATATCAAACCTTACAAATTCAGTCAAGCTTCCAAAGCGAGAAGACCATGTACAGAATTTGATTCTTTCCAATATCTCACGAGTGAGCTCATGTCTTCCTGTTCAATAAATGAACATGTATGATCCCTTTGAGAGATCATATTAACTCATATGCCCTTGTATGCACATCAGCGCACCGATGTATAGAACTTAATTAGGCCATCAATCTATTGGTCTATCAAATGCACATACTAAGACATATGGTAACACATCTGTCTCTGGTTAGAGGATGCGTGCCTATATCGTGACAACATATGACATAGGTCTTTGGTTATCTTGATCTCGTTGAGTCAACTCTTTGACCTAACTTGTCTAACACATTCGAATCTCTATTCCTATGCATAGGACCTACATGAAGAGGTTAGTTAGATATCAACCTTTAGAGAGAGGATGGCCATCTCATTCTCTGGTTGGAGATCCTCTCTTAACAATCATTTAATGGTGCTTGATGAGTTCTCAATCTAACTCTTTAGATATTCGTCCAAGCACCAACTTCTATGATTCAACAACTGAATCAACAGTTGTATGATCATTAAGATGGCCATGGTACACAACCCTAATTGTACTAAGGGATATTTTATGCAAATTAGTTATTCTTCATTTTAGATTAGGGAATGATATGTAATAACATTTATTACATAATGGCTCGTCGTGGGCTCACATGTCCATCAAACAGACACTTGTTAATAGTGGTATTCATTTTTGTATTGTGACAACATGCAACTTCCCAACGTTAACCAACACTTAAGGAATGGTGGGTGAAAGCTCACATGTGGGACGATGGTGGTCCACACAGGAAGCGTAGGCTGTGGTGGTGAGTGTTTTTTAGATTTTTACAATCCTTTTGATTCTTGTATAAACTTTAAGCGTATGTTGCTAAGTATATTTAACATGCATGACCACTATAATGAGCTCTTCGTAGAGAAGTATGGCCCCCTTTTTGATGAGAATCACCTACTACTTGACGCCAAAGTCTGGTAGGAGGTGATCTATCGACGACAGGTTCTCCATCACAAATTATCGTTGGAGCATATTTGCGCCACTCCAGGTGCCACGAGCATATATGGTCCTCCACCATCACAGTCATCTGTAGCACCTCCTCTATACCCGATATGTATTAGAGGGATATCCACCAATGTTGATCGCATTTTGAACTTCATGAGTGAGGTGGAGAACATATTCAATGTCCTCGAATCTTGATTCATAGGCCGGTAATTACATATCTTGTATTTTATTTATTATTGCATGAAAGAATTATTAATGTATTTTTTAAAATCTCGTCGGGGTGGAAAGAAGGTCGTCAACCATCATGATTATCGGAATGACAAAGGCGATAATAAGGACAAGGATGAGAACAACAATGAAGATGAGGAGCAACCTATGGTTGCGACACATCGGTCAGTTCATCGCAGAATCATCATCCACAAGAGGGATGTCGAGGCGAAGGAGAGAGTAGAGAAGGAGAGGCAAAGGCAGATCATCAAGGAGAAGAATGAGAAAGGAGAATCTCTCTTCAAGGAGGAGGATAAGGAACTCATCTTGTTGAGTTCCCTTCCATCTTCTTATAATGTGACGACGTTACTTTATGGCAAGGAGACCATCACATTGGATGAGACAGTCGCTTCGCTGCTTATGGATGAGTCTAGACAGAGGTTGACGGATGAGGCAACAGATGATGAAGGTCATGCGCTGGCAACTGAGCTAAATCACGAATTTCAAATCCATGTCTTCCTCGAACTCCCTAAAGGGTGAACGTTGTCCGCCTTCACGTTCACCCTCGTTGCCGTCAAGACTAAAGTCATAACAAGGGCAACCATCAGTCCCATCCCACTGAACCCTAATCTCCTCTTCCTCCTTCGACCACCAAAATAACACGAATGTACTCCGTTTCCCCTTCTATGACGTGATCATGCCTCCTAATCTCGACAAGATTGCATCGAGAAGAACATGATCGAGGTAATCCTCTAACATCTCTTTCTGCTTCGTTTTCCTATCGATCTTCTTGCATTCTCTCCTAATTTGTCCGATCGAGATCGAACTGGAAGGTTACTGGTGTTGAAATGATGATTGGGGATTGTTAAGGTGGGAGAAATGGAGCCGGAGTACCTGGAGATTCGGTGGTTGTCAGGGAGGGAGAAGAGAAGGGCGGAGTAGTCGGCGTCGAATCTCCTCGATGGAGGCGATCAGATGACGGTGTGGAGAGCTTCCGCCATTGCCCACTCTTCCGCCTTCAGAAGCATCTCCCGCCATTTGGAGCTCTCTGCTCTCACTCCCCTTCTTATAGAGGAAGGAAACGACATGGCGGGAAAAGTTGGAGGATTTAACTTTGTTCATTTTCTTCTTAGTCAGATCTGCCACCGTTGGATGAAGATTGAACGCAGGAGATACTTTGCCCACTCCAAGGGGATGCGTTGAGGTTCAATTGAGCTTAAGCTTATGTAAAAGGAGCACATATTCTCGCATCTTTATGTTTTTGATATTCTCAAATATGCAAGTAACGTCATTATTCTATTATCCCCTTCATTATAGCTTTTTCAGTATCTTCATTGGATTTTGCAGAATCTTTAACATGTTATCGTACTACACTCCTGCAACTTATGTTCTTTGGATCACTAAATATATAACAACACATTATTTGATGCTTTGAATATTAAAATGTGCAATGGATGCCGTATTTTTTTTGCAATACTACAGACACCAAATTACATAACAACGGTTATTCATTTTCATTGTCTTTTTATCTGATTATTTCTAAATAACAACTATTACAACTTTTTGACGAGAAAAATCAAGTAGTGATCGTTGTCATATTAAACTTTAGCAACAAATGCATTGTTTTTTATTGACTACATGAGGCAAAGATAAATTTGTATTGAATAGTATTTATTGTAATATATTTACATCAGAAGATATGGAAACAAATATCTAAAATTTTCACTCCTCATGTCATGTAGTTTGCAGTGATGTTCATGTTTTGTATAGGTTGGAGATGTACATTTCAATTTGGACATATAATTTGGAAAAAAGTTCGACACGAATTATGCCAAATGGTTAATGACTCCATATGCTCTAATCGAAATGATTATCCTATGACTTGATTGTATAAAATGGATCAGGAATTGTCCATAAATATCCACAAATAAAGATAGTAGTCTAGTCAATTAATATATTGATTTTGATAACATGTTACATTAACCATAAGGATCTAACCAACTTTTTAATGGGTATGATTTTAAAAACCGATTTGACTTGAAATTTGACATTATCTCCCAACTAACATAAATATCATATATTAAAAAATAATCTAATATAAAATTTTAAAAGTAGAATGGTATTATTAATTGTTTGGATTCCAAGTCAATGAATGCATGGAGCCCTCAATGCAATAGCCAGATCAAATTGCCGAGTGCTGTCGTTCTAGCTTTAGAGCAAATTATCATCATTGTCGCTGATCGACATATTCAGCAAAATTGTTAGATCAAAACTACAACCTTCTCATAAGAGGTATTGAAGTTGAGATGGGGCTAAGCAACGTAAGAAAGGGCTTGAATTATTTGCATTGCTTCCCAGGGTTTTGCGACATCAGCACTTGGGAATTGATGAGGGGCACATTCTAGGAGTTGAGCATCATTGTAGTAGAGCCCAGAATAGCAGTAAAAGCGTAGTACATGGAATAAAGAAAAGACCTAACCCTAATGAAAATTATATAACACTCATGTACAACTAAATTCCCCTAATGAAAAGACCTAACCGTAAATCTAAATAAAATAAGGACTCAACAACCAAATGAGACAATAAACCGAACCCGCAGGTCACTGTGAGCTCTCCAATAAATCGAGTTAAAAAAACGGTTAGGCCCTGTTCGTATGGGGTATAAGGAGGAAATGGAATAAGGGGAATAAGCCCCCAAGACGCTTCCCCATGATACGACTATTCCCCATTATTTCATCTTATTTCACTCTTATTCCTATCTTTATCCCACCTTACCTACCTTTATTTCACCTTATTCTCCTTATTCTTATCCTCCAGCCGAACGGAGAATAGACACTTATTCCCCATTCTTATTCCTGCTTATTCTCCTACCGAACGGGCCCTTAGAATTAAGGCATCTAAACAAAAATAACAACTATCACACCTTCTTAAACTATGATTGACAGGTTAAGTACTTGTAACATAATCAACTTATCTCATGCTTCGGGGAATGCATGATGTTCCCAAGGCAATAAAGCACAGCTCCCCTCCCTTCGCTCGGGGCCCTGAAGGATTTTCCATCTGCTCCCCATGGCAAGAGCCGCGTAATTTGTTCCCAACTTGGAGCCCATTTCTCGCTGTTATTTGAACTTTTGAACAGCAGCTGCATCCTTCCTCCCGCTCTCCCTCCCGATCTGAAACCCTAACGACCTGACCACTCCTCTGAGCTCCGCAGCTCCACTCCCATGGCCGCACCTCCCCCCTCCATCCACTTCGCCGTCGACGACGGCGACCTTGACGACGCTGAGCTCTGGGCCGTCATCGATTCCGCCGCCGCCAACCCCTCCAGACCCAGGAAGCCCCTCGCCGCCCTGAAGAACTCCCCCAACGCGTACGCCTCGTCGTTGGTCGTAAAGAATCCCAGATCGGAAGGCACGAGGACCTCGCCGGACGGCGTGGTCGTCGAGGAGGACCGGTGGGGGGATCGCAGGCCTGCTAAGATGGCGAGATTCGTTGATCCGGGGCCCGGAGATGGGAGGAAGATGGTGGTGGTTAGGAGGTCTCAGCAATCACCGAGCGTCTCGTTTCCGCCGTCGCCGGACACGGGGAGGATGTCGGTGCAGGTGCAGGTGCAACCGGTTCGGAGTGAAGTGGAGATCTCACCGCAGAATCTGTGGTTGGGGGAGAGGAGGGAAGATGATGGTAGGCATAGCTTGTCGGGGCAGTTCCCTTCTGTGTCGTTGTTCAAACAATACCAGAATGCGGCTATGGCGGTAAATCTCTGATCTTATATTTTTAGCGGTGATCAGATGATATTTTGGAAATTGATATAGATGGATTGCTTTTGATACTTATAATGCAATTTCGAGATTTAGTTCTGATCATTTAGGTTTCGTTATAATTTAACTGCGACCTGTATCGGGAAGGAACTCCCACTGTTATGCACTTTGTTCTACGGTAGCTATATTCCATGTTAAAGGTTAGTTACATTGATTCACCGTTTATAAAACGTAAAATGATCCAAATTATACTTGGAGCATGCTTAGCCAGCACAATAAAATTTGGTCTGAATCCGAAACAGCCGCAGATGTGATACCCAAGAAATATGGGACAACAAAGAAGCAATCTCTATTCGAATTAAGTAGTGAAGGTTAAGGAACCAAAATCCATCAGGCATTAAATTTCACAATTTTTATAGGATAATAATCGAATGTATGAAGGGAGAATTAACTGGTGATTACGAGATTGGAGGTAAAATGGATAAGTTCACAAGGTCAAATCATCTTTTGATGATCGGTGAATTTGTTTTCTAGTTAGATTCTCTATATAGTTTAATGCGGTTTTGTTCACCCTTCTAGGAAAATCTTGTTGGTGAGAATTTTTCTTGAGAAATCATCATTCATGCTCTTTTTTCCGCGTCAGAGTAGGTCTTTCAAGTTTCAACAATTTCAAAGTATTGTAAAGATATATTGCGAATCCAAATCTGTTATAACACATTATGCGAGTTAATGATCTTTTCTTGTAATTGTGATCCTAATGTTAAGTGGATAATGGAATTTGATGCCTCCAAAGGGGGAGGGAAGAGGGATGTTATAAAGTTCAGAATGCTTAAAAATGTCATTATTGCTTGATATCGGAGTGTGGAACATGGTATTAAGGATGTTTTAAGGTATTCAGAATCCATTGTTGTGAGGGGAGAACCTGTCGCACTAAAGTACAATCATTGTTACCATCAACTCGCCATCGGCTGCCCCTTTCGCTAATCTTTCACATATAATCATCGGAAGGTGGAGGGGGTTAAGGCTTGAGGCTAGAGAAAGTGTGAGCGCTCAACAGAGGGGGTTGATGCTTGGGAAGAAGGGTGCCGGGTGAATGTCTTTAAGGTTGGTTGAAAGAGGAGGTCAAAACAAAGGACATGAAAGGTAGTCGTGGAGGAGGCAAAGGGTGTTAGTCGAAAGGTGTCAAGCCTAGGGGCATTGCGATGGTAGGTATAGAGGAAAAAAATGAAGCTACATTGATAAGGTGCCCTTGGGTTCTCTTATATAGGAGAAGAACCTATTGGATGAATTACAAGAAGATAAAAGAAATAGAAAATAAGAAAATAATGATAAAGATAACAAATATCTCAACACTCCCTCGCAAGATGGAGCATAGATATCGATCAGACCCAGCTTGGAGAAACATCTCTGATCAGGCCCTCTAGCTAGAGCCCTAGTAAGAACATTTGCTGTCTGATCTCCAGAGCCGACATGCGTAGTGACGATAAGACCTTTCTGTATCATGTTACGAGTGTAACGACAATCCACCTCTATGTTCTTCGTCCTCTCATGAAAGGTTGGGTTGTTGACAATAAAAAGATCAGCCTGATTGTCACATTGGAGGTGCATGGGAAGATGAACCTCTATATTCAGGTCAGTATGAACAGATCTGACCCACATAATCTCTGTGCTAGTCTACGTCATGGCCCTGTATTCTAACTCAACACTTGATCTGGCCACCACAGTATGCTTCTTGCTCTTTCATGAAATCGGGTAGTTTTCTATGAACACAACATGCATATGTAAACTTCCTATCATTTGGACACCCCTCATAATATGCATCTGCACATGTTGTAATAGGAAGAGATGTATCTCTGCTGAAAAGAAGGCCCGTACTAGGCGGAGTCTTCAGATATCTCAGAATCATATGGACTGCAACCATATATGCATGTCTGGGTTGCTCCATAAACTGACTCACTTTGCTCACGACAAAGAATATGTCAAGCCTGATAATAGTCACATATAATAGCTTGCCAACCGGCTCCCTGTACCTTTTCTTGTCGACCTCCTCAGTGTCAGCATCATAAAGCTTCATGCTCGGGTCTATAGGAGTAGTGGTATGTTTGCAATCATCCATGTCTGTCTCTGAAAGAAGATCTATAATGTACTTCCTCTGGGTCATCACAAAACCTCGTTGGTTTCTGTCAAACTCCATTCCAAGGAAGTAACGTGACTGTCCAAGGTCCTTGGTCACAAACTGCTGACCTAGGATTGGTATCCTGAATGCCTTGCTCGTCATCTCCTGTAACAATAATGTCATCAACATAAACAAGAATGACAATAGTTTCTCTTTAGATCATGTGCACAAACAAGGAGTGATTGATAGTCGATCGCACAAACTCTTGCCGCTCTATCAAGTCTGAGAGCTTTTGCAACCATGCTTTTGGACTCTTCTTAAGGTCATAGATGGCCTTATGTAGCCTGCAAACCTTCTGACACTCCCCCTCAACGGTAAACCCATGTGCTTGTTGCATGTAGATCTCTTCCTGTAGATCACCATAGAGGAAAGCATTCTTCACATCAAGCTGGTAAATGTGTCAATCTCGTGTCACAACAACAGAAAGTAGAATACACAAAGTGGAATGTCTGGCAACTGGAGAGAAAGTATCATGATAGTCCACCCCATATGTTTGGGTGAACCCACGTACCACAAGTCTCGCTTTATATCGATCCACACTGCCATCCGCACGATGTTTCACAGTGAACACCCATTTGCATCCCACAACGGATGCGCCAACTGGAGCAGAAAAAATATTCCATGTACCACATGACTGTAGCGTGACCATCTCCTCCTCCATGGCTAACCTCCATTGACTGTCTTGAATAGCCTCCTGATATGTCCGTGATATCTCCACGATTGATAGTGCCAAGGTAAATCTCTTGAAATCCTTCGACTGTCTGCTGAAGGAAACCTGTGCTGCAAGAGGATAAGTAGCACACATACGTTTGGCTTGCTCAAAGCAATCATCACATCAAGATCATCTACCAATTCCGTAACCTGTGAGTTCCCCTCTTGAGAGGGCACCTGCTCATCCTATATGGAATCCTGCTGCTCATATAACTCAGTAGTACCATCAGTAGAAACAATGTGCTCATTACATACATGAGGTATGCTGGATGATGGGAAAGACCTGTGAGCATCGAGAATAGAACGAGACCTGCGAGCAAAAACACGTGGCAAAAACTAAGTCATTGTACAAGGAGGAGCCACAAGAGTAGGTGTAGGTGTAGGTGGTGGCTATGGTGGTACGAAGTAGGAGACAGATGCATGCAGATCTTATCATCAGAGTCAGATGGGACTAGTCTGTCACTTGTAAGAAAAAAATAAATGACAGACTCAAAGAAAGTGATGTCGACACTAATAAAGTACTTCTGCTGAGCGGATCAAAGCAACGATACCCTTTCTGGGTACGAGAATAGCTGACAAAAACATACTTGACAACTCTGGGAGAGAGCTTGTCACGACCAGGAGATACATCATGAACAAATGCAACAGAACCAAATACATGAGGTGTAAGGGAGAAAAGATCCTTCTCGGGAAACACAAGCAAAAAAGGAATCTTCTCTCTCTCAACACAAACACGGGGATGCGGTTTACTAGATAGCATGCAATAAGGACAACATCTATGTTGAAGTATTTGGTTATGTGTCATTTATGTGGGAGATGGGTAAATGGATCTCTCCAGGATCCATTTACCCCATCCATGAGTTTAGTCCCACATATACCAGTGGTAGGACTTGTAGGGTCTGAGAAGGCTATATAAAAAGTACCATACCCCATGTATCCAATGAGAAAAGCAATAGACTATCAGCCCTTTGCGGCGTTCTCTCGTAGTTTCATCCCGCTCCTTAGAGAGTAGGGTTCTACGTTAAATCCCTTGTTCTTCATGTTTTATGTTTGTTTCTCTGGTTCTGCTTCCGCATTCCTATTCTAACATGGTATTAGAGCAGGTCGATTCTCGAGGATTTTTATGCTCTTTACTTTTGTGTTCGAGATTCGCAAATCGATTCAAGGGTTTCTATTGAAACCCTAATTATGTTCTTTGAAGATTTATTGTTGATTCAATTCATGCTCTAAAAGGCGGCTCCCTTCAGACAGTGTTGCAGAAGACAGTATTCGGTATTCAGTCGGAGGGGTCACTGAATAGAGAATAATCCGTATTCGGATGACTATTCGGAATTATTCGGTTTTGTATTTTTTAATATAAAAATTATTTATACTACATATATTCTTATATTTTTATACATATATTGGTCATTATTTAAAATGAATCCAAGATAAAAGTACCAATCAATATAATAGACATAAAGAATTTGACATTTGTGGCGACACCGTGGTAAAATGTAACCGATAAATATTGAAAATTGAAAATAAAAAAATAAAAATATGAAGAGTCAAACTCCAGTCGGCCTCATAGTCGGGCCAGTCGGCCGAATAGTCGGCCGACTATTCGGTCGAGCCGACTATTGCCCGATTGGAGGTCTGTTCAGTCAGGTACCCCACCGCACCGCATAGTCGGACCGACTATTCGGGATAGTCGGCCGACTATTGCAACACTGCCTTCAGATCACTGCCATGTCTCTAGGCGATTCCTTGCTGCATGGTGCACCTCTATATCAAAGAAGAAGAAGGCCTATGTTAGACCTCCATATCTCATGCCTCCAAACCTCTATGTGCACATGTTAGAGGTGCACATGTTTGGCTGTGCTAGAGGCCTGTGGGGGCTTTGTAGAGGTTTACGTTATAGTGTAGAGGTTTATGTTATGTCATGATGTACTGTTGCGTATTTTCTATTTATCTCATGTACGTCTATGTAATTTACCCAAGGGTTTTCTCTCTATATAAGAGACCCAAGGGCTCTATGGAATTACACATCAGAGTATCATTTGCTCTAACATGGTATCAGAGCCAAAACCCTAGCCTAGGGTTTTGTCCACCCGCCACCCCCCCAGGCGCCGCCGACCCCTCCCTCTCTCCAGCCGCCGCCGCACCTCTCCAGCGGCGGGGTCCCTCCAGCCGCGGGCCCCTCCTCCAGCCGCGCCCCCCCTCCAGCCGTGGGCTCCCTCTCTCCAGCCGCGGGTCCTCCCCCCGCCTTCTCCAGTCGCGGGGCTCTATCCCCGCCATCTCTCTACAGCCGTGGGTACCCCTCTTGCCGTCGGGTACCCCACCTTGCATTTGGGGCCTACTCTGTCGCCGTCGGGCCCCCATACCACAGATGGATACAAGTGCATAAGTCTACATATGCACTTGGATCCTAACGTCTCTTTGTAGACACGTTCTGTTGTTTATCATCCCTTGGTCTTCCTCTCCGGCGCTATGTCAGACCAAAAGCTTGATATGCCCGCCATAGGTGCCTTCAAAGGTTCGACACCAATTGTCAAAATGGACGGGACTAACTACAAACTCTGGGCTATGCAGTTCCTGAGTCTTATGAAGTCATGTGGTAAGAAACATATTCTTACTAAAGAGGAGCCGACAGAGAAGACAGGGATTTATGCCTCATGGGAGGCCGATGATGTCTATGCCAAAGTTTGGCTGTCAGGAACGCTCACTATGGAGATAGCAAACGACGTCCTCCATCAGCCCACCGCCGAGGCGATGTGGGATATTCTGACCATGACATACTCTCAGGTGCGGAACAAGACAAAGATGCTGCAGTTGCAGCATGATATTTTTACCACGAAGCAAAATGGGAGGCCTCTTCATTCTCTGTACATGTCTCTTCGTGGAATGTTCGAGAAGTTATATAGCACCATCCCGCTCACAGCCACGCCAGGACATCAGAAGACGTTCCGTAACGCTACTATGTTAGGCGTCTTACTTGCTGCCCTTGATCCAGAGTACGAGGCAACCCGCTCTCAGATCCTTGCAGATGCCACTATTCCTCTGATGGAGGAAGTCTACAAGAGGCTCAGTCGTATCTCAGTTCCCTCCAGTGCAACGACCCCACCGTCCTCGACAATGGCGGTCTCCAGAGGACGAGGTGGTTCGTCTTCTTTTCGTGGCAGAGGAAGTGGAGGCCGTGGACGTGGAGGTCGAGTGCGTTCGACATGCTCTTTTTGTCGTCGTACTGGCCATTCTGAGGATACATGCTACTCAAAGCATGGCTTTCCTCTTTCTGCACGTGTTGCTGATCATGTTCATGGTCCACCAACAGCTACCTCAGATCACAGGTTCGAGGAGCTTGTAGCACGACTTCGTGATATTATGCCCCAGTCATCATCGGAGGGGGCTGATACACCCGATATTGCAGCATCTGCGTCAGCCAGTACGTCTGCTCCTGCGAGTACCTCAGGTAGTACTTCTGCTTCCTATACTAGTCATGACCTATCAGGTTGGATTGTTGACTCTGCAGCCACACATCATCTCTGCCGTGATCGAGATGTTCTGCAATCTTATAAAGCTATTCCGTCTGGTCGCTCCGTACTCATCGCTGATGGCACTCATTCCCCTATTATCGGTCAGGGGGAGACAATTCTATTGCCCTCTATGCACTTACAGGATGTTCTACATGCACCAGAATTCTCCATGAACTTATTATCAATTAGTCAACTTACAAAAGATTTGCACTGTCAGGCTATATTTGATCCATCTTCTGTCATTTTTCAGGACATACTCACGGGCAGGGTGATTGGCTGTGGTTCTGAGCACAACGGCCTTTATCGTCTTGTCCGGAACTCCTACGCAGGCGTATCACTACACTCTCAGGGTTCCGTTTCTCCATATACTTGGCATCTTCGCTTTGGTCACCTGCCGCTACAAAAAATGCGTCACCTCCTGCCTCAGATCTCTCCGAATTCGTCCTTTCGTTGTGAAGCGTGTCAGTTAGGAAAGCACCATCGGTCTAGCTTTCTGAGTCGTCAAGGTCGGAGCAGTGACTCCTCATTTGAGTTACTACATATCGATATTTGGGGTCCGAGTCGTGTCCCAGACCATTAGGGGCATATGTTTTATCTTGTTGTGGTTGATTTTTCTCGTGTGTCATGGACTTTTCTTCTTAAAAATAAATCAGAGGCAGGAAATGTTATCCAAAATCTTATAAATGAAGTGCAAAATGTTTTTTCGTCTACTGTTAAGTATGTGCGTACTGATAATGCATTGGAGTTCTGCACTCGGTCTCTTGCTCGATTCCTTTCATCTAAGAGCATTATCCACCAAACTACATGTGCATACACATCTCAACAAAATGGAGTTGCAGAACGAAAACATCGACATCTTCTTGATATTGCTCGCACATTACTTATTCAGAGTTGTGCCCCCTTACCTTTTTGGGGGGATGTTGTACTTACAACATGCTATCTGGTCAATCGCATGCCCTCTACTATTCTTGGGGAAAAGGCTCCTATCTCTGTTCTCTTTCCCAACAAGGACCTGTATTCACTTACACCTCGTGTCTTTGGCACAGTTGCTTTTGTTCACCGCTTGTCTCCAGGACTTGACAAGCTCTCTTCGAGAGCTGTCAAGTGTGTTTTTGTGGGCTACTCAAGGACACAGAAATGATATTATTGTTACTTTCTTCGAACCTGTCATGTACTTCTCACCTGCAGGTGACCGGTTGGATTCCTCTAAACCCACGGATACTAGTATTTATGTGCCTCCACCTCCAAGCATGGGTCAATCCGAGTCTAGTACATCATCATCACCACCACCACCACCACCTCCGATTGTACCCTTTCCTAAGTTCTACACAAGACGGTCTGGGCCTGCTCAAGCTACATGTCAACCATCCAACACGCCTCAGGTATGTTCTGATGTTCTCACCACTGATGGATTAGATAACACACCGGTGCAGGAGCCTTTGCTACAGGGGGAGGATCCGCCAGTACCCACAGTGATAGATGATCTTGATCGTCCTATTGCTCATGGGAAGCAGAAAAGACACTGTGCATCATATCCTCTAGCGTCTCAGGTGTCTTTTCATCGTCTCACTGGAGATTTCCAGAGATTTGCAGCAACTGTCTCCTCGGTTGAGATTCCGTGGACCTACCAAGAAGCCATGAAGATTGATTGCTGGCGTCTAGCTATGGAAGAGGAGATGCGTACCTTACAGTCCCGCGGGACTTGGTCTCTTGTTCCCATTCCTCCTGGTGCCTGTGTGGTGAGTAGCAAGTGGGTGTTTACGGTTAAGTATCATGCAGATGGGCGTCTTGACAGGTACAAGGCTAGACTGGTAGCACGTGGATTTACCCAAACCTATGGGGTTGATTATTTAGATACATTTTCACCAGTGGCTCGACACTCCACTCTTCGCATTCTTCTAGCTGTTGCTGTGGTACGTGACTTGACCATTTTTCAACTTGATGTCAAGAATGCATTCTTGTATGGTGATCTACAGGAGGAAGTCTACATGCAGCAGCCACCCGTGTTTGCTGCTGAGTGGGAGACTCAGTTGGTGTGCAGACTTCATAAGGCTATCTATGGCCTTAAACAGAGTCCACGTGCATGGTTCCAGAAGCTCTCCCAGCTGATTGAACAACAAGGGTTCAAGAGATCCAATGCAGATCATTCCTTGTTCATTCAGAAGACTCCTAGAGGTACAGTTGTAGTCATGGTATATGTTGATGACATTCTGGTCACAAGAGATGATGCTCAGGGAATCGAGATGACCAAATCTATGTTGGGGAGTCAGTTTATTACGAAGGATCTAGGCACAATACGATACTTTTTGGGGATAGAGTTTGCAAGGAACGCACAAGGAATGGTAATGACTCAAAGGAAATATGTTACAGATCTGCTGGTCGAAATAGGAATGGATGAATGCAGACCGTCAAGTACGCCTATGGACCCAAGCATGAAGCTGTACGACAATGATACCGAAGAGGTGGACAAAAGAAGATACAGAGAGATGGTGGGTAAGCTTCTATACATTACCATAACTCGACCGGATATTGCCTTTGCAGTAAACCGGGTGAGTCAATTTATGGAGCAACCTAGGCAAGTTCATATGGATGCTGTGTATATGATATTGAGATATCTGAAGTCTTCCCCAGGCACAGGATTGCTATTTAGGAAAGATACAGATTTTTCTGTTTCAGCTTGTGCAGATGCTGACTATGCAGGGTGTCCAAAGGATCGCAAATCTACTTCTGGATTTGCTATCTTCATAGGATGCTCGTTGGTTTCTTGGAAAAGTAAGAAACAGACTGTCGTGGCGAGATCCAGTGCTGAGTCTGAATACAGAGCTATGGCACAAGCAAGCACAGAAATGATGTGGGTTCGAGCGGTCTTAGAAGATCTGAATGTAAATGTCTCCTTGCCCATGAATCTTCAATGTGACAACTAGGCAGCATTATTCATTGCCAATAATCCAGCCTTTCATGAAAGAACGAAGCACATAGAGGTAGATTGTCACTATACTAGAGACATGATCCAGAAGGGCTTGATTTCCACCTCACACGTCAGCTCAGAGGACCAGACTGCTGATATATTTACCAAACCATTGCTCAGAGGACCTTTCCAGAGATGTTCTTCCAAGCTGAGCATGATTGATATCTATGCTCCATCTTGAGGGGGAGTGTAGAGGTTTACGTTATAGTGTAGAGGTTTATGTTATGTCATGATGTACTGTTGCGTATTTTCTATTTATCTCATGTACGTCTATGTAATTTACCCAAGGGTTTTCTCTCTATATAAGAGACCCAAGGGCTCTATGGAATTACACATCAGAGTATCATTTCCTCTAACAGGCTTCATGCAACAACCTCCTAAGCACATGATTTCTCCAGTCCCCTCTACAGTTGACGGAACTTCTTCCGTGATCTTGATGGCAGATGCTTCCCCAGTCCTTCATACACATCCCCTCTTGCCACGCGATGGCCCAGGCGACACTGATCTGCAACGCACCATCATGCGCACCATGAGTGCACCCTTCTCTCTGGTGACATCTCCTCTCATCAGCGAGGCCTCCCCTTCAACCACATATCCACAGGCGATGATGCCATTGACAAGGAGTCCTATCGCGCCACCCACCTCCTTTCATCAATCACCCGCCTGCTCCTGTGGGGGTGCCGCTCCATTTTTGTGACCTTCGTCGCTCCCAGCTGCGGAACCTCCAGGTGCTCCAGGCGCGTTTCTCCGTCTTCAGATGCCAACTCACCTTCGTGTGCACCTTCCAGGAAACCCATCATGCACCTCCTCCCTTGCTTGTACTTCTCCTTTCCAGCCATGCCGCTAAGCCGCACCAAGTAGTGGCATTCCTCGCCGAATCCAATAGCATCTTGTGGTACCTGACTATTGACTTCTTACTCCATGCGGTGCCTCTAGTCGAGGAGCCTCTTTGTCGCACACATCGGGTCCATCCATTTAATCTCTAGTCATTGAAGACCGCTTGTCACCGTGTAGGGGCTATCTTCAAGTGGTACCACAGCATCACAGGACCACCCTTCTCCATCGCATGGCGGAACTTTTCCATTACCCTATCCAGGATGCAACTCCTCCGAAGGCGGAGGCTCCTGCCATCACCACCATTGCTTCTCTAGATCGGCACCTCTCCCAGTCGTTCCCTCCTTGCGCGCCATCACAACGCTTATCTAGGTGATGGAGCGCATCTCCTGCGTCTAGTTGTTGCCATGACCAATGGAGGCGGCGCTCCTTCCATGGGGGATGGAAGACCATCGATAGGTTTCCAGTTGGGAACCCTAAGTGTCGTGGGCCCTTAAATTTTTTTATCTATGTGTTAAAAAAAGGAGGGGAGGGCTGAGCAGCTCATTATTTTTTAAAAAAGGGGGAGTTGCAAATTTTCTGAGCCTAAGTGGGGGCTCTTGATGCAGTTCGGCCGTGGGTTGAGAGTAGAAAAAAAAGAGAGATGATTTTTTTGGCCCAACGGCATGTGCCGAGCTATATAATGTATATGTATATATATATATTGAGAAAAGACGCGTACGCAGAAAGGTCGTATGTATTTAAAAAAAGCCGTAAAAAAGTGAACGGCTTATTTTAAAAAAAGAGTGTGACGACTATTAAAATAAGGAATGAAATAGCCTTAAAATGATTTAAAAAAGGGAGGAAAATTTTGATTGAGAAAAGTCAAGAAAAATGTGACGGCTTATTTGGTTTTATTTTCTCCCCATCTTTGTTGTCTTCTCTCAGTTTGGTCGATGTTGGACACTCCGACAAGTATGGGAGAAAGGAGGAGTATTGTGCAGAGTCACAAACCAGATTGTCAGATTTTCCAGATTCTCCAGATTTAGAGTTTCTAAAGGCCATTCCAGGCTCTACAGTTCAGATGATAAGACTCGACGTTCAGATTTCGAGTCTTTAGTTTCAGACATGCAGATGTATGCGGTCTTTTCAGATGTGCACATGTTTGCCATCATCTTTTGTGTGGTCCACATTATTTATGTTTCGGCTAGGGTTTTCATATAATCCACAGGGACTCCAGAGTAGAGTACCATTCCCTATGCCTTGTTGGTAGGGTTTTCATGTTATCCATAGGGACTCCAGAGTATAGTACCATTCCCTATGCCCTGTTGTCTACGGTTTTCATGTGGTTCATAGGGGCTCCAGAGTAGAGTACCATTCTCTGAGCCAGATGGGAGAGACCAACCAGTTGTTCAGACTCTATAGTTTCTCATATGTTCAGACTCTGAGGCTGTAGTTCAAGACACACGAGTGTTTGATCTTCATTTTCGTAGTCCCCATCATTCTTGTTGTTTCGACCAGGGATTTCGTGTGATCCATATGGACTCCAGAGTAGACTACCATTCCCTATGCCATGTTGCGACCCTTTTCAGAGATGGTGTAGTTGTCCACATATTATGGCGGGCCAGAGTACTCCGACGAGGAAACTCATTTCAGTTGCAGTGTCTCTGAAAGATGCAGTACAGAGCACATGCTCTCGGACGAGGAGATTCTGTTTGACTCACACTCCAGCCCGTTCGTCCTCCTCACCTGTACGGTATGAGAAGCAACGTCCTTGATAATAGCTGACAATTGTGCGCGTTGAGTTGGTATTGTCTGTAGTGTCATGTAGCGTGAGTTGAGTTTTCTTTCTGTTTGCCCAAGCTGAGCATTGCATGCTCCAGCTTGAGGGGGAGTGTTGGAGTATTTGGTTACACGTCATTTATGTGGAGATGGGTAAATGGATCTCTCCAAGATCCATTTACCCCATCCATGAGTTTAGTCCCACATATACCAGTGGACGGGATTTGTACGGTCTGAGGATACTATATAAGAAGCCCCAGACCCCCTGTATCCAATGAGAAAAGCAACAGACTATCAACCCTTTGTGGTATTCTCCCATGGTTTCATCCCGCTTCTTAGGGAGTAGGGTTCCACGTTAAATCCCTTGTTCTTCACGTTTTATCTTTATTTCTCTAATTCTGCTTTTGCATTTCTATTTTCTAACAATCTTCCCTGTAAGCATGAGGAGCATGACTCTGTATCATCAAGTAAATGACGGTGTGTGCTTGGCAACACCGTTCTGTTGGGAAGTATAAGCACATGAGGTCTGATGAATAATGCCCAGAGATCTAAGGAACTCAGCAAGCTGCAAAGTGCAGAACTCTAAAGCATTATCATAATGAAGGTATTTGACTTTTGCAGAAAAATATTCTTTAATTCATTAATAAAATATTTGATCATCGAGACTTATTCTTCAATAAAAAGACCCAAGAAAGTCTAGAAAAATAATCGACAACAGAAAGATAAAAATGGTGTCCCTAGTGATCAGGAACACGACTCGAACCCCCAAATGTCTAAATGTATGAGCTCAAATAGCTGAGAACTGTTCCGACTCTGACGGGATGGAAAGGAGGAACGGTGATGCTTCCCAAGCTGGCATGCCTTACATTGGAAATATGATCTCATAGAGATCTGAGGGAGAACATGGCACAACTTCTGTAGAGGAAGGTTGCCAAAACAAAGGTGCCACAGATTTGGTGAGACTAGTTTAGTAAGTACAGTAGAAACACTCGAGGCCCTAAATGTCGGTTTCGGTCACTATTTCGGTATCGACCAAAACAGAATTTCGGTGGAACTTCGACTGGAATTTCGGTCAATTTTTATACTAGGACCCCCATATTTCGGTCATTTTGGTCATTTCGGTCGAATTTTGAGTTCGACTGGATATCGATATTCGACAGAAATTCGACCGAATTTCGCTGAAATTTGAGGCCGTGGAAACACTAGCATGAGGAGGTTGGACCAATTTGTAAAGTCCTCATTGCTTCCGGCCACATCCAATCATCCTGCTCGTGAGTGTGTCTTGAAACATAAGAGACGAAGGGACAAAAATGGCACGACAATGCAGATCCTTAATAATTTGACTAATGAAAAGTAAATTCCTCTGAAAATTAGGAGCATATAAAACATTCTGAAGATGCATGGACGACGTCAAATGCACCTCCCCTGGTCCTGTAATGGGTAAGTGGTCGTCATTAGCAGTGACAATTCATTTGCCAGGTGGTATGGTCCTGTAGGTAGGGTTGGCTATTGAGTCATGGCTCGATGAGCCAAGCTCGGGCTCGGCTCGATAAGGGCTCATGAGTCTGGCTCATTAGGCTATTGTGCCGAGCCTGAGTCAGAATTTTGGCTCGATAGCTTAACGAGCCGAGCCTCGGTCGGCTCGATAACTCAATAAGAGTCTCGATAAGGAATATATATACATATAATATTTATATATAATACAAACAAAATAAAAGTAGCCCTTTTCAATTTTCCTCCACTAATATTTATCGTAATAGTTCTTAAAATACATGAAAATTTAAAATTTTATGTTTATACTCCTCCGAGATTCTCCAATAACATGCATAATCTCATTTTTTTGCAATTACACTTGTGTGTTTATACTCTTAGAAGATTCATAATAGTGCCCTTACGTTATTGCATGTGTGCTCTTATATTAAACTGTTAGAGCCAATGATGCTTTGTTATATTATTCCATAGAGCCCCCGGGTCTCTTATATAGAGAGAAAACCCTTGGGTAAATTACATAGACGTACATGAGATAAATAAGAAATACGTAACAGTACATCATGACATAATGTAAACCTCTACACTCCCCCTCAAGATGGAGCATAGATATCAATCATGCTCAGCTTGGAAGTACATCTCTGGAAAGGTCCTCTGAGCAATGGCTTGGTAAATATATCAGCAGTCTGATCCTCTGAACTGACGTGTGAAGTGGAAATCAAGCCCTTCTGGATCATGTCTCTAGTATAGTGACAATCTATCTCGATGTGCTTTGTTCTTTCATGAAAAGCTGGATTATTAGCAATGAACAATGCTGCCTGGTTGTCACATTGAAGATTCATGGGCAAGGAGACATGTACATTCAAATCTTCTAAGACCGCTCGGACCCACATCATTTCTGCGCTTGCTTATGCCATGGCTCTGTATTCGGATTCAGCACTGGATCTCGCCACAACAGTATGTTTCTTGCTTTTCCAAGAAACCAAAGAGCTTCCTATGAAGATAGCAAATCCTGAAGTAGATTTACTATCCTTTGGACATCCTGCATAGTCTGCATTTGCACAAGCTGAAATAGATAGATTTGTATCTTTTCTAAATAACAAACCTGTGCCTGGGGAAGACTTCAGATATCTCAATATCATATACAAGGCTTCCATATGAACTTGCCTAGGCTGCTCCATAAATTGACTCACCCGGTTTACTGCAAAGGCAATATCCGATCGAGTTATGGTGATGTATAGAAGCTTACCCACCATTTCTCTGTATCTTCTTTTGTCCACCTCTTCGGTATCATTGTCGAACAATTTCATGCTTGGGTCCATAGGCGTGCTCGACGGTCTGCAACCAACCATTCCTGTTTCAACTAGCAAGTCTGTGACATATTTTCTTTGAGTCATTACCATTCCTTGTGCATTTCTTGCAAACTCTATCCCCAGAAAATATCGTATTGTGCTTAGATCCTTCGTAATAAACTGACTTCCCAAAAGAGCTTTGGTCATCTCAATTCCCTGAGCATCATCTCCTGTAACCAGAATATCATCAACATATACCATGACGACAACCGTACCTCTAGGAGTCTTCTGGATAAACAATGAATGGTCCGAATTTGATCTCTTGAACTCCTGTCATTCAATCAGCTGGGAAAGCTTCTGGAACCATGCACGTGGACTTTGTTTAAGGCCATAGATAGCCTTATGAAGTCTGCACACCATCTAAGTCTCCCCGTCAGCAGCAAACCCCGGTGGTTGCTGCATGTAGAGTTCCTCCTGTAGATCACCATACAAGAATGCATTCTTGACATCATGTTGAAAAATAGTCCAGTCACGTACCACAATAACAGATAGGAGAATGCGAAGAGTGAAGTGTCGAGCCACTGGTGAAAATGTATCCAAATAATCTACCCCATAGGTTTGGGTAAATCCACGTGCTACAAGTCTGGCTTTGTATCTGTCGAGACGCCCATCTGCGTGATATTTAACCGTAAACACCCACTTGCTACTCACCACAGAGGCACTTGGAGGAATGGGAACTAGAGACCAAGTCCCTCGAGACTGTAAGGCACGCATCTCCTCCTCCATAGCTAGACACCAACAATCAATCTTCATGGCTTCTTGATAAGTCCGTGGGATCTCAACCGACGAGACAGCTGCTGCAAATCGCTGGAAATCACCAGTGAGACGATGAAATGACACTTGAGACGCAAGAGGATATGATGCACATTGTCTTTTCTGCTTCCTATGAGCAATAAGACGATCAAGATCATCTATTACTGTGCTGACGGGCGGATCCTCCTCCGTGGTAACGGTTCCTGCACCGGTGCATTATCTAATCCATCATTAGTGGTAGCATCAGAACGTACCTGAGGCGTGCTGGATGGTTGACGTGTAGCTTGAGCAGGCCCTGACCGCCTTGTGTAGAACTTAGGGAATGGTAGAATAGGAGGTGGTGGTGGAGGTGGTGGTGGTGTATTAGACTCAGATTGACCCAGACTCGGAGGTAGGGGCACATAGACATTAGTATCCGTGGATGTGGAGGAAACCAATCTGTCACCTGCAGGGGAGAAGTATATAACTGGTTCAAAAAATGTAACATCAGCACTCACATAGTACTTGTCATAGATGGGGTCATAGCAACGATATCCTTTCTGTGTCCTCGAGTAGCCCATAAAAACACACTTAAGAGCTCTCGGAGAGAGCTTGTCAAGTCCTGGAGACAAGCGGTGAACAAAAAAGCAGTCCCAAAGACACGAGGGGTGAGTGAAAACAAGTCTTTGTCAGGAAAGAGTACAGAGATAGGGGCATTTTCCCCAAGAACAGTAGAGGGCATGCGATTGACCAGATA
The DNA here is from genome assembly GCA_037367405.1 of Ottelia alismoides. Classification (NCBI taxonomy): domain Eukaryota; kingdom Viridiplantae; phylum Streptophyta; class Magnoliopsida; order Alismatales; family Hydrocharitaceae; genus Ottelia; species Ottelia alismoides. The sequence goes on along the minus strand of JAZKJV010000953.1, from coordinate 155,998 downwards.
GCATGCTGTAAGTATAACATCTCCCCAAAAGGCTAAGGGTGCACAACTCTGAATAAGTAATGTGCGAGCAATATCAAGAAAGTGTCGATGTTTCCGTTCCGCAACCCCATTTTGTTGAGATGTGTACGCACATGTGGTTTGGTGAATAATGCCCTTAGAGGAAAGAAATCGAGCAAGAGAATGAGTGCAGAACTCCAATGCATTATCAGTACGCACATACTTAACAGTAGACAAAAAAATATTTTGCACTTCGTTAATAAGATTTTGGATAACACTTCCTGCTTCAGATTTATTTTTAAGAAGAAAAGTACAGGACACTCGAGAAAAATCATCAACCACAAAAAGATAAAACCTGTGCCCCTGATGATCTGGGACACGACTCGGACCCCAAATATCTATATGAAATAACTCAAATGGGGAGCGACTGCTTCGACCCTGACGACTAGGGAAGCTAGACCGATGGTGCTTCCCTAACTGACATGCTTCACAACGAAATGACGAATTCAGAGAGATATGAGGCAGAAGGTGACACATTTTCTGGAGAGGCAGGTGACCAAAGCGAAGATGCCATGTATATGGAGAAACGGATCCCTGAGAGTGTAGTGATACGCCAGCGTAGGAGTTCCGTACTAGACGATAGAGGCCATTGTGCTCATAACCACAGCCAATCACCCTGCCCGTTAGTATGTCCTGAAAAATGACAGAAGATGGGTCAAATATAGCACGACAGTGCAAATCTTTTGTAATCTGACTAATTGATAATAAATTCATGGAGAACTCTGGTGCATGTAGAACGTTCTGTAAGTGCATGGAGGGCAACAAAACAGTCTCCCCCTGACCGACAATAGGGGAATGAGTGCCATCCGCTATGAGTACGGAGCGACCAGATTGAATAGCTCTGTAGGACTGCAGGTTATCTTTATCACGACAGAGATGATGGGTGGCTCCAGAGTCAACAATCTAACCTGAGAGATCATGATTATGATAGGAGACAGAAGTACTACCTAAGGTACTGGCAGTAGCAGATGTACTAGCGGAAGCAGAAGCCGCAATGTCGGATGGATCAACACCCTCTGATGATGACTGTGGCATAATATCACGAAGCCGTGCCACTAGCTCCTCAAACCTGTGATCTGGAGTAGATGCGGGAGGGGGGTGTAGGCTGGAGGTGCCCTCGGGTGGGCTGGAGAGGGGCGGCGGGAGGGCTCGGCGGCGGCGGCCGAATTGGGGGGGGGGGGTGGAGAAAAAACCCTAGACTAGGGTTTTGCCTCTGATACCATGTTAGAGCCAATGATGCTTTGTTATATTATTCCATAGAGCCCTCGAGTCTCTTATATAGAGAGAAAACCCTTGGGTAAATTACATAGACGTACATGAGATAACTAAGAAATACGTAACAGTACATCATGACATAACGTAAACCTCTACATAAACTAATACAAGGACAATATCACGAATTCTATAAGAATATAGGAGTACAAGTGTAATAAAAAATTAAGAGCACACATGTTATTTGAAAAACTCAAGAAACACAAGATGCGCCATATTGCAGCTACCATTATTGGAAAAATTCAAGTGGTGATTTGCTATTCCGAATCACCTACGTACGTGCAATTGTAATTTACATTGGTCTCGTATTAAGTGTGTATTGCATCATATTGTACATACCGTTATTTGCATCAATGGCAACACCAAGGTGACGAGACCTTTCAAATCAAGAGCTCCACGTTCTGGTACTGCTATTAAGCATTTGTCTTTATCTGTAGACCAGGGAGATGTTATCTGCTATTGGAAACATAGTCCCACATCGCTTGCTATGAGAAGCGCTACTCGATTTCCACTCAATATAAGGAGCATGTTGTCATGCTTTACAATACACATAGCTACTTGATTTCCACTCAATATAAGGAGCCTGTTGCCATGCTCGATAAGAGGCTCTACTCGAGCTTTATCGAGCTCGAGCCAGCACGATAAGGGCTCGAGCTCATCGAGCCCGAGCTCGAGCTCGAGTCCGACTGGGCTTATCGAGCTCGAGCCCGAGCTAGGGGTTGGCTCAGCTCATTAGGCTCGATAGCTGGCCCTACCTGTAGGACCTCAGATGCGCTTTGTCTCCAAAAGGTGGTGTGAAGACTAGAGTCAGAGTCCATAATCCACTCTGTCATGTCTGCACCAGTACTACCCGTAAATGCATATGCGATACCTGAGGAGCTCGAAGAGGCTATGACTGCGGCTGCGGTATCTGTAGTGGTGGTGCCAGCAGGAATCATGATCTCTCGAATACGAGAGATAATATCATCCAGGCGAGGATCAACTTATGAAGCTGTAGTCTCTGAAGGCGCAATCTGTTCCGCTACGCGACCAGAAGCAGGATATCCATTCTTTTGGTAGCATGTATCCTCCACATGTCTAGGTCTACGACAATAAGTGCAAGGACCATCCTGTCGTCCATCGCTTTCACCAAGAGGAGTGCGTCCTCTAGACTGGATCGTTCCTCCTCAGCCATGAGAAGCAATCATCGCTGAAGAGGGCAAAGAAGTGGTTGTGGAAGGCATGATAATCCGACTGAGACGACTATAGACCTCCTTTATGGGAGGTATGATAGCTCGGGTAAGCAGCTGGGTACATGCAATATCATACTCTGTGTCAAGTCCAGCCATGAAAACTCCAACCATCGTGGAGTTCCTATACATTTTTTGTTGCTCAATAGATGTTGTAATACGCATGTAGTTATGAAGCTTCTCGAACATGCCACGGAGCGAAGAGTAGTATACGTGTAGATGACGACCATTCTGCTTGACATTGTAGATATCGAATTGTAGCTGAAGAATCTTGATCTCATTCTTCTCTTAAGCATAGGTAAATGCCAAAATATCCCACATTGCCTGATTCATAATATCATTGATTATTTCTGTGGTGAAGTTCCCACAAAGCCAAATACGTGCATACATGTCATCTTGCTTTTAAGAAGCATTCTCCCCAGTCTTATCCATTGGCTCTGGATCTGTTAAGATGTCCTCCTTGTTGTTGCACTGCATGAGGGTGAGGAACTGCATGGACTGCAAGTCATAATTGGTCCCATCCATCTTAACGATGGGAACCAGGCCATTGAAGGCTCCGGACGAAAAAAATATCACCCTTGTTCTCTGACATGACGGTAGAACGACTGACTAACGAAACTCAACTGAGGAGTAGACCAATATGAACAAGTTTACTCGATCATATAGAGGATTGGTTGTACGTATATACTCATACATCCATCCTCATCGATTTGTGATGCTCTCTAAGGTCGGAAAACATGATTTATAGGTCTGAAATCACGTTCTCCGATCAAAATATGACCAAATTTAACGGTATAACAAGACGTAGGAGTGTGTGTTGGGCGATGACAAGAGGGGCCAGTGACGACGGTTCGGGCAGTCGGAGACCAGCAATCGGCGGTCCGGTGCCCAGGGAGAGCCATGCTGTGACCTGGGGCTATCGCTGAAGGCCTTGGGCTGGCCGGCGACTTCGGCAGCGGCCTGGAGCACCGAGGCATGGCGGGGGTGCGGTCGGAGGCCTAGGTGACGACATCGGCCTGGCGTGGGGAGGAGGTGGGTCGGGTAGGGTTAGGGTGGGATACTTAACTCCAATATCGGACCGTCACTCTGATACCATGTAGAGAAAAAATAAAATTGCATTGATAAGAGGCCCTTGGGTTATCTTATATAGGAGAATAACTTAATGGGCAAATTAAAAGAAGAAGATAAAAGAAACAGAAAATAAAAAAGCGATGAGAAAAATAACAAATATCTCAACAATAGACACAAGAGGTTGGATAAAGGATGGGATGGGGAGCACGAGTAGGGGGTAGAGGGCATTAGGCAAAGGAGGTTTGGGCTGGGGGGATGGAGGTGGTAGGCAGAGGGGGTCGAGACTGAGGGGAAAGAGGATGTTGGGTCAAAGGTTGATGGAGAAGGGAGTTGGGAGGATGACATTGGGGGAAGGAGGGGTTGTGGGGCGGGGGTGCTTGGGGGAGAGGACATAGATAAATGGTGAAGTCTTCCCCCACTATAAGTTGGACATGCTACATGGATTCTTGCTCAAATCCATGTTGAAAGATCCAGTTATTTGAGGTTAGAGAAAATGATGTTAGGAGGTTGATGGTTGGGAAGAAGGGTGTCTGGTGAATGTTATTAAGGTTGGTTGACAGAGGAGGTCAAGGTAAAGGACACATAAGGTGGTGATGGAGGCAAATGGTGTTAGGAGAAAGGTGTCACGCCTAGAGGCATTGAGATGGTAGACACAAGAGGTTGGACAAAGGATGCGGTGGGGAGCAAGGGTAGGGGTTGGAGGGCATTAGACAAAGGAGGTCTGGGTTGGGGTTATGGAGGTGGTGGGCAGATGGGGTTGAGCTTGGGGGAAAGAGGATGTTGGGTCAAAGGTGTATGGAGAAAGGAATTGGGAGGATGGCATCGGGGCAAAGAGGGGTTGTGGGTTGGGTGTGCTTGGGGGAGAGGACATAAATAAATGGAAAGGCCTTCCCCCACTATGAGTAGGGCATGCTACATGGATGCTTGTTTAAATCCATGTTGAAAGATTCGATTATTTTTTACGTTGGTCATTGGCTATCGAACGCAACCCCCACAAGGAGAGATTTGAACCTTAGTGTTTTGGGTGATAAGCACACTGCACTACCACCAGACCATTGAAGTGGGACCCAGGAGAGGACATGTAATTTAAAAGCATGTGGAGGGGAGGGATGCTATAAAGTTCAGAATGTTTAAAAATATCATTTTTTTGAATAAGTGTTTAAAATATCATTGTTGCGATATCAAAGCGTGGAATGTGATATCAAGGGTGTTCTATGGTATTCAGATTCCATTGTTGCGAGGGGAAAACCATGTCACACTAAAGGACAATCTTTGTTATCCTCAATTCGCCCCCAGCTGCCCCTTTTGCTAATCTTTCACTTATAATCATCAAAAGGTAAAGGGTGTTAAGGCTTGAGGTCGGAGAAAGTGTGAGCGCTTGGCAGGGGGTTCATGCTTGGGAAGAAGGGTACATGGCGAATGCCATTAAGACTAGTTGACAGAGGAGGTCAAGGCAAAGGACACATAAGGTGGTGGTGGAGGAGGTCAAGGCAAAGGACACATAAGGTGGTGGTGGAGGAGGTAAAGGGCGTTAGATGAAAGGTGTCTAGCTTAGGTGCATTGGGATGGTAGGCACAAGAGCTTGGGCGAAGGATGCGATGGGGAGCAACGGTAAGGGTGGAGGGCTTTAGGCAAAGGAGGTCTGGGCTGAGAGGATAGAGGTGGTGGGCAGAGGGGGTCAAGCTTGGGGGGAAAGAGGATGTTGGGTTAAAGGTGGATGGAGAAGGGAGTTGAGAGGATGGCATTGGGGCAAGGAGGGGTTGTTGGGTGATGGTGCTTGGAGGAGAGGACATAAATAAATGGTGAAGCCTTTTACCACTGTAAGTAGGGCATGCTACAAGGATTCTTGCTCAAATCCTTGTCGAAAGATCTGATTATTTTTTAGGTTGGTCGTTGGTTATCTAACGCAACCCCCACAAGAAGCGATTTTAATCCTGAGCTTTTGGGTGGTATAAAGTTCATAATTTTTAAAAATATTTATTGCTTGATATCAGAGTGTGGAATGTGATATCAAGGATGTTCTATGGTATTCAGAATCCATTGTCGCGAGGGGAGAACCCTGTCGCACTAAAGGATAATCTTTGTTACCATCAACTCGCCACCGACTGCCTCTTTCACTAATTGTTCACTTATAATTATTGGAAAGTGGAGTAAGTTAAAGCTTGAGGTCAAAGAAAGTGTAAGCGCTCACCAGAGGGGGTTGATGCTTGGGAAGAAGGATGATGGGCAAATGTCGTTAAGGTTGGTTGACAGAGGAGGTCAAGGCAAAGGACATATAATGTGGCGGTGGAGGAGGCACATGGTGTTAGGAGAAAGGTGTCAAGCCTAGGGGCATTGAGATGGTAGGCACAAGAGGTTGGGCGGAGGATGCAATGGGCATCAAGGGTAAGGGTGGAGGGCATTAGGCAAATGAGGTCTGGGCTGGGGGGATGGAAGTGGTGGGCAGAGGGGGTCGAGCCGGGTGTAAAGATGATATTGGCTCAAAGGTGTATGGAGAAAGGAAGTGGGAGGATGGCATCGGGGCAAGGAGGGGTTGTGGGGTGGGGGTGCTTGGGGGAGAGGACATAAATAAATGGAAAAGCCTTTCCCCACTATAAGTAGGGCATGCTATATGGATTTTTGCTCAAATCCATGTTGGAAGATCCGATTATTTTTTATGCTGGTTGTTGGCTATCTAACACAATCCTCATAAGGAGAGATTTGAACCTTGGTCTTTTGAGTGATATGCACACCGCACTACCACCAAACCATTAAAGTGGGGCCCAGGGAGAGGATATGTAATTTAAAAATGGGGAGGGGGAGGGACGCTATAAAGTTCAGAATGTTTAAAAAAATCATTATTGCTTGATATCATAGTGTGGAACGTGATATCAAGGATCATCTATGGTATTTAGATTCCATTGTTGCTAGGGGAGAACCCTGTCACACGAAAGGGCAATCTTTGTTATCGTCAACTCGCCACCGACTGCCCCTTTTGCTAATCTTCCACTTATAACAGTTGAAAGGTTGAGGGTGTTAAGGCTTGAGGTCAGAGAAAGTGTGAGCGCTTGGCAGGCGGATTGATGCTTGGGTACAAGGGTATAGGGCGAATGCCGTTAAGGCTAGTTGACAGAAGATGTCAAGGCAAAGGACACATAAGGTGGTGGTGGAGGCAGCAACGGGCGTTAGGCGAAAGATGTGTAGGCTAGGGGCATTGAGATGGTAGGCATAAGAGGTTGGGCAAAGGATGCGATGGGGAGCAAGGGTAGGGGTGGAAGGCTTTACGCAAAGGAGGTCTGGGCTGAGGGGATTGATGTGGTGGGTAGAGGGGGTTGATTCTGAGGGAAAGAGGATGTTGGGTCAAAGGTGGATGGAGAAGGGAGTTGGGAGGATGGCATTGGGGCAAGGAGGGGTTGTTGGGTGGTGGTGCTTGGAGTTGGAGGAGAGGACATAAATAAATGGTGAAACCTTCCACTACATGGATTCTTGCTCAAATCCTTGTCGAAAGATCCCATTATTTTTTAGGCTGGTCTTTTGCTATCGAACACATCCCCCACAAGAAGAGATTTGAATCCTGATCTTTTGGGTGGTATAAAGTTCAGAATATTTAAAAATATCATTGTTGCTTGATATCAGAGTGTGGAATGTGATATCAAAGATGTTCTATGGTACTCCGAATCCATTTTTGCGAGGGGGGAACTCTGTCGCACTAAAGGACAATCTTTGTTACCATCAACTCACCACAACTACTTCTTTCGCTAATCTTTCTCTTATAATCGTCGGAAGATGGAGGGGGTTAAGGCTTGGGGTCAGATAAAGTATGAGCACTCGATAGAGGTGGTTGATGCTTGGGAAGAAGGGTGACCTGCAAATGTCGTTAAGGTTGGTTGACAGAGGAGGTCAAGCCAAAGGACACATAAGGTGGCGATGGAGGAGGCAAAGGGTATTAGGCGAAAGGTGTCAAGCCAAGGGGCATTGAGATGGTAGGCACAAGAGGTAGGATGGAGGATGAGATGGGAAGCAAGGGTAGGGGGTGGAGGGCATTAGGCAAATGAGGTCTGGGCTGGGGGGATGGAGGTGGTGGGTAGAGGGGGTCGAGCCGAGGGGAAAGAGGATATTGGGTTAAAGGTTGATGGAGAATGGAGTTGGGAGGATGACATTGGGGCAAGGAGGGGTTGTGTGGTGGGGATGCTTGGGGGAGAGGACATGAATAAATGACAAAGCCTTTCCCCACTATAAGTAGGGCATGTTACATGGGTTCTTGCTCAAATTCATATTGAAAGATCCGATTGTTTTTTATGTTGGTCGTTGGCTATCTAACGCAACCTCCATAAGGCGGGATTTGGACCATGGTTTTTTGAGTAGTAGGCACACTGCTCTACCGCCGGATCATTGAAGTGGGACCTGGGGAAAGGATATGTAATTTAAATTTAACCCCCCTATTAACTATTTACACATGTCTCCCTAATCAGATGTTCATTTGGGAGGCAATAAATTGACCTTTAAACCGTAGGACACAACTGTTGTAGGAAATGAAAGAGAGAACTTGTTTATTCAAGGGAACCCTAGACTCTCTTATATAGAGGAAGCCTATGGGTAAATTACATAAGATGGAACAATGAAAATAAACATGACACGTAAGTACATAAATACTAGAAATATCTCTACACTCTCCCTCAAGATGGATCATAGATGTCAATCATGCTCAGCTTGGAAGAACATTTCTGAAACGGCCCTCTGAGCAACGGTTTAGTAAAAATATTTGCAGTCTGTTCTCCTGAACTGACATGGGAAGTAGAAATCAACCTCTTCTGAATCATATCCCTGGTATAGCGACAGTCTACCTCAATATGCTTCATCCTTTCATGAAATGCAGGATTATTAACAATAAATAATGTTGCTTGATTGTCACACTGTAACTGCATGGGTAATGGTACATCTATATGCAGATCTGATAATACGGCTCGAACCCACATCATCTTCGTGCTTGCCTGTGCCATGGCTCTGTACTCAGATTCAACGTTAGATCTAGCCAGCACTGTCCGTTTCTTGCTCTTCCAAGAAACTAAAGAACTGCCAACAAATACTGCAAACCCTGAGGTAGATTTTCGATCTCTAGGACATCCCGCATAGCCCGCATCAACACATGCAGAGATAGAAAGATTTGTTTCTTTCCTGAACAACAATCCTGCACCCAGAGACAACTTTAGATATCTCAGTATCATATATACAACATCCATGTGTATCTGTCTGGGTTGCTCCATGAATTGAATCACCTGACTAACTGCAAAAGCAATGTCAGGTCTGATGATAGTAATATAGAGAAGTTCTCCCACCATTTCTCTATATCTTCTTTTATCAACTTCCTCTGTGTCATCTCCATATAGCTTCATACTAGGATCCATGGGAGTAGTGGACGGTCGACACCCAATCATACCTGTCTCAACAAGCATATCTGTAATATATTCCTTTGGGTCATCACAAGACCTTGCGCATTCCTTGAAAACTCTAATCCCTTAAAGTACCGTAGAGTACCAAGATCCTTAGTCATAAACTGATGGCCTAAAAATGCTTTTGCCATCTTTATCCCCTGCATGTCATCTCCTGTAACAAGTATGCCATCAACATATACTATAATAACAACAGTTTCTCTGGGATTCTTCTGGACAAACAAAGAGTGGTCAACATTTGATCTTATGAACCCTTGCTTCTGGATGAGATCTGAAAGCTTCTGAAACTATGCTCGCGGACTTTGTTTAAGACCATATATGGCGTTGTGAAGTCTACACACCATATGACACTCCTCCTGAGCAGCAAACCCCGGAGGCTGCTGTATGTAGTCCTCTTCTTGCAGATCTCCATATAAAAAGGTATTTTTAACATCACATTGGAACAAGGGCCAATCACGTACCACTGCGACTGAAAGAAGAACACATAGAGTTGAATGTCGCGTCACCGGGGAAAAAGTGTCCATATAACCCACGCTATAGGTCTGATTGAATCCACAGGCCACTAATCTTGCTTTGTAGCGATCAAGGCTACTATCCGCATTATATTTGACAGTAAAGATCCATTTACAACTGACCACAGAAGCTCCTGGGGGAGCAACAACTAAGCTCCATGTACCAAGAGATCGCAAGGCAACCATTTCCTCTTCCATGGCTAACCGCCAGCTGCTGTCTTTCAAGGCATCCTGATAGTTCCGTGGTATCTCCAAGGTAGATAGGGCAATAGAAAATCTCTGGAAATCACCAGTGAGGCGATGAAAGGAGACCTGTGAAGCAAGTGGATAAGACACACACGTCCGCTTGGACTTCCTCAAGGCAACATGTACATCCAAATTATCAGTAGTGTCCACCTGTACATCATTATCTTGCACTTGTGCATGAATGACAGCCTCCATGAGCAGGATTCGGATGACAAATATAGAATTTCGATAAAGGTGTGACTGGTGGTTGTGGAGGTTGTGGTGGTGATGTTGGTGATGGTGGTGGCACAACAGGAGTAGGTATGGGATCGGACTGACGTACATGAGGAGGTGGCACATAAAAGTCATCATTAGTAGTGGAAGGAGTCATCCTATCACCTGTAGACGAGAAATATATGACATTCTCAAAGAAGGTGACATCAGCACTGACATAATATCTGTTATTCACAGGATCATAGCACTGGTAGCCCTTTTGAATACGAGAGTACCCATAAAGACATACTTGACAACCCTAGGTGAGAGCTTGTCAATCCCTGAAGTAAGTTGATGGACAAACGCAACTGAACCAAAAACACGAGGAGTTAGGGAGAACATGTCCCTGTCAGGAAAGACAACAGAAATAGGAACTTTCTCCCCCAACACAGAAGATGGCATACGATTGATCAGATAACATGCCATCAGCACAACATCATCCCAAAAAGATAGAGGAGCACAAATAAGAATGAGTAAAGTCCAAGCCACATCAAGAAGATGATGATGTTTTCTCTCTGCAACATCGTTTTGTTGAGGCGTATAAGCACAAGTTGTTTGATGAATAATGCCACGAGACAAGAAGAAATGGGAAAGAGCACGATTGCAAAACTCCAATGCATTATACGTGCACAATCTTCACATTAGAAGAAAAACATTCCGAACTTCATTGATAAGATTTTTGATTACATCCCCCGCTTCAGATTTATTTTCCAATAAAAAGACCCAAGACAATCTAGAGAAATCATCTACGACCACTAGGTAAAATCTGTGTCCCTGGTGATCAGGTACACGACTCGGACCCCAAATATCAACATGCAATTACTCAAAAGGGGAGCGACTGCTCCTGGACTCACGACTAGGGAAAGTAGACCTATGATGCTTTCCCAACTGACAGGCTTCACACTGAAAAGAAGACTGGTGAAATATGGAGCAATATATGACATAGCTTCTGAAGAGGAAGATGACCAAAACGCAGATGCCAGGTAAAGAGAGAAGCAGATCCACTGGACTGAGATGAGACACCAGCATAGGAGGTGCGAACCAACTGCTAAAGGCCATCCTGCTCACAACCACAATCAATAACCTTGCTCGTTAGAATGTCCTAAAAAATAAGAGAGGATGGGTCAAAGATAGCTCGACAATGCAAATCCTTCATAAACCGACTAATAGAAAGTAAGTTCATCGAGAAATCTGGAGCATGCAAAACATTCAACAAGCGAATAAAGTGTGTCAAACTAATCTCCCCCTGTCCAATAATGGGGGAATGAGTGCCATCCTCTATCACTATCGATCTCCCTGGAGAAACCTCCCTGTAGGATGTAAACTTATCTCTGCCTCAACGGAGATGATGTGTCGCACCATAGTCCATGATCCACTTCGAGACATTGGAACTGTGACATGAGGCAAATGCATAAACGCTACCTGATGTGCTCGCCGTGGCTGACGTGCTGGCAGAGGTTGAAGTTGCGATGTCAGAGTGGCCTCCTGGCGAGTCAGTAGAGTAAGGAGGCATGATATCCCTAATCTGGCTACAAGATCCTCAAACCTCTGGTCTGAAGTAGATGGTGGTGTAGGCACAACATGCTCGGCTACACGGGCATATACAGGAAAACCATGCTTAGAATAGCATGTATCTTCTGCATGACCCGGGCGATGACTGAAAGAGCATGGTTGACGGAAGCGACCACCTCGACCATGAGGTCCACGGCCACGAAAGGAGGAAGCACCTCTGCCTCAGGAAGCAACCATCGCCGAAGGAGGTGGCGTAGACGGTGGAGAAGGAACTGAGATTCGACTGAGTCATCGATAGACTTACTCAAGTGGAGGAATAGTATCATCTGCCAATATCTGTGAGCGAACCACATCATACTCCGTGTCTAGTGCCGCTAGTAAGACCTCCACCATTGTAGCATTCCGGAACGTGTTTTGTTGCTCAGGGGTCGCCGTCAGGGGAATGATACTGTAGAGCTTCTCAAACATCCCCCGTAGGGATGTATACAACGAATGCAATGGCCGACCATTCCGCTTGACCGTAAAGATGTCATGCTGAAGTTGGAGGATCTTAGTCTCGTTCCTCATATGCGAGTATGTCGCTGCTAGGATATCCTACATGGCCTTAGCCATGGGTTGGTGTAGGACATCATTGGCAATCTCCATTGTTAGAGTGCCAGAAAGTCAGACCTTGCATACGAATCATCGGCCTCCCATGAGGCGTAAATCCCCATCTTCTCCATCGGTTCATCTTCGGTAAGAATGTGCTTCCTACCATTAGACTTCATCAGGCTTATGAACTGCATTGCCCAGTGCTCGTAATTCGTCCCATCCATCTTGACTATTGGCACTGGACCTTTGAAGGTGCCAATGGAGGGCATATCGACCTTGTTGTCAGACATAGTTGCCGGAGAAGAAGAGCTAGGGTTTGTAGACCAATGAGGAATCGTCTACATAAACATGTAGGGATATAAGTGCATATATAGACTTATGCACTCAAACCCATGAAGGGAAGGAGATGGAGGCGGCGCTGCGTGGATGGAAAGGGACGGGGGGACGAGTGGTGGTGGCAGCGTGCGTTAGGGGCTGTGCACGAGGGGGGGGGGGTTGGGCGGCGTGTAGGGGCCACGGGGAGGGAGGGGACGCTTGTGGGAAGGGGCGGGCGGCTTTGAGGGGGTGGGCGGCTGGGTGGGGGTGGACGTCGGTGCGGAGCTGCGGGGAAGGGGGGTAGGCGGCGGGGAAGGGTGCTAGGGTTTAGGGTGGCTCTGATACCATGTTGTAGGAAATGAAAGAGAGAATTTGTTTATTCCAGGGAACCCTAGGCTCTCTTATATAGAGGAAGCCTATGGGCAAATTACATAAGATGGAACAATGAAAATAAACATGACACATAAGTGCATAAATACTAGAAATATCTCTACAAACTGTTAACGGTGTGCAAGAAGGTAGTACATGTGTAATCACAAAATAGGTAGGGGCATAAATGTAACTTTGAAAACTTAGGAAGGGAAAAGTGTAAAAAAACCCCAATTAAAAATTAATTCCAAGGGACCTTGTATGAGTTACAATAGATGAAAGCAAGAGGAAGCATAACTTTATCTTGTTGATGACTAAGACACATGCCAGTGGATTGGGAGTCTAAGACAAAAATGGGCATGCTAAATCCATACTGATGAGGAATGTAGTTGCAGCCATTATCAATGTGACTCGTGAATGACATATCTTGAGTACCGGAAGAACTGTCGAAAAACAAATGAGTAGTGGTTATCACGGGAAAAAAGTTAAACGAAAATAAAGATCTAGAGGCACGAGTTTAGGGAATGATTATATTTAGTTTGAAGGAATAGATGAAAAAGATACCAGACTGACCAGTCTGGGATATGGGGCATTGGGGCATGTACTGACCATCACGAACTTGTATTTGATCCTTTCTTTGAAAATTATCGGCCAGAGTCAATCTTGATAAGTTATTTGTGATATAGTGGGATACTCTTGTGTTAGGATGCATGAGATTTTTTTTGCAAGAAGGATGCATGAGAATATGATTGCCAAGTTGCTGGAAGATAAATAAAATTTGTTTGTAGGTTGGTGGCACACAATCTAGATATATCTAGACTGTCCAAACATTCCACAATTAAGGCACGGTGTTTTGTTGCATCCCACGACTTCATCCTTGATTGTGAGAGTATTGCCGTGATCCACCTGAAGAACTTTGAACCACATTTGCCATGGGTATGGGTACTTCAAAGCTGATCGTGTTTGTGCACGAGTATCTCATGTGCCTGAAGAATACTTTGTAATCATGTAAAGTGGGAACACCATTGCAAACAGAGATATCTGAGTCAATTTCATTAAAATTCCTGCAATCGACCCGGTTGTTTGATGCCATGTTAAAACTACGAAATGAGAACACGAGTTTTCATTGCAAAAAGAGATGACTGAGACAATTGCATTAAAATTGCTGCTACTGACCTGGTCATCTGATGCCTTGCTAAAACTAAGAAAGGAGAGAATACAAGTTTTCCAGACACACATTCTTTGTTTCATTGCCTTTCTCAAACATGGGTTATGAGGTTATAGTTTGTTATATCCTGAAGATTACAAGTGGATTTAAACTCGTAGTTAATTGTTGATGATGTTTTCTCATGATAGGGTTTGTTTCGTTCTTGTGAATTAGTAGTGTTAAAAGGTTCAAGCCCCCACAAATTACCATTTCCTCAAAAAAAGAGAGGAAATGAAACCAAATGAAATTTCCTATTAGCCAATTATTTAGGATAAGCGGTCTTCAATGATTTTGGATCTCAACCAACTATTTTGTTTAAATTAATCTCCAAGTCATAACTGTCTATTTCTTTGAAATAAGATGAAAATGTTGCCATCTCGTTGGGTAATATTGGCAGGTCCTGGAGAAATCAGATTACACCATGATTGGCGGTAGTCCATTCATTAAGAAATCAGGTATCTCAATGTTGTATTTGCTTGTTTAGATTATTAGTTTGACAATGTTCTGATATAGCAATTCTTTATGTGTAACAGGGTGGAGAAAAATATCATTTTTCTTCAATTTATCTTTTGAAATCAAGGACAAGAATATAGAATTTGATGAGAATCGTAATGTTCAGCGTGCTGAGTTTGTAGTCCGAGCATTTATGCAGTATGTTCATCTAAATGATTTCCCGATATTGTTGTTAGCTTTTGTTTTCTCTCTTACAACTGAAAAGAGGAGAATTTACCCTATTTTTGCTAGGGGTGGTCGTTTTGCAGATGGTTGGGGTTCCTGTGAAAGACGTGAGAAAAGATTTTCGAAGCCAAACCATGATATTCCCAGCACAGCTGAAACAAGGGCAAAAAATAAAGCATGTCAAGTAAATTTTTTACTTGTTCTGTTGGTTTAGATGAAAGAGCTTTTTTTATGCCTTCATGTCTATATGGATGCCTGCAAATTTTGCTAGTATATTTTTTAATTTCTTTTTGTCATGCCTCGTGAAGGAAGTTGTGATATAATTACATATACTGGTGTACATCCGGAATTTGTTTGTCTCAGAATTTGTACCAATGGACCAGTTCTTCACATTTCATAACGTCTTGTCAATTTGTTATATATCTTGAACGAACTGCATTGGAGGAAGTAATTTATATCTTGAACGAACTGCATTGGAGGAAGTAAATTTTCTTCAATCCAACTTACTGCTACTGGTTTCCGTGTGACACCTGTGAACAGAAAAAAGGGGCTTAAAATTTACTTATCCATGAGGTTGAGGCACATGAATCTGCAGCATCCATCAAACTGTAAAATTAAACAAACCCGTGTCGTTTTAATATAGTATTATGTTTTTTTCTTGTTGTTCATGTTCTTCTGAGTATTTTGGATTTATTAAATCTTGTGCTAAATAATTATGTTATATTGTGCTAAGATAACTATGTTATGCGCAGGATCTCCTTGGCATTGGGGAATATCGACCTGGCATCAGCAACATGGTTCGGTAGGCTCTATTTACGACTCCACATTCCTTGTGATTTTCACGATACTGGGAATTATACCACATTCATTCAACTTGTCCCACTTTACTGAGGCAGTTGTATTATTATCAGTTGGGAAGGTTGATGCAAGATCCATTGTAAACGATTGAAACGAGCTTAACGTGTAAACTGTCCTCATTCCTCATCTGGTTTCACATGCTGAAGGGTATAGTCAGCATGATTGCTTAAAAGTTCAATTGAATCTTAAAAATTGTGAAGCATTCTCCCACTTTTAGGTAGGGTCGGCTACATGGATTCTAGCTCGAATTCATGTTGAAAGATCCGATTATTTTTTTACGTTGGTTGTCGGCTACCTAACGCAACCTCCGCAAGGAGGGATTTGAGTGGGTGTTAGGCACATGGCACTACTACCAGATCATTGAATTGAGTACCAAATGAAGCTTGATATTTAGAAAATATCAAAATTTGTCTTGTAACACATATTAAGAACGTCAGTTTTTGTTTCCTAGTATTTAGAATCCCCAGATTCTAATGTTCTTGATTGAGATATTACTTGTTTTAGAAAGCAGGGAAAAATTTATTCACCCCTCTTTTCCATGGAAGCAACAAAAAATATATAAGAACATGAACCAAAGTTTGCCATATAGGTAAAGGGGACCATGTCTTTGGTCCTAATACAAAATTGATTAACATGAAATACAGGAGTAAGAAAATTAGCTTTTGTAGATATAAGGTAAGCAATATCTTTCTGGAAGTATGTGTTTTGAGTCATGACAGAAGGCCTTGCTAGGTGAGCTTTGGAGTGTTTGGTGTTTGGTGTTGCCCTAATAGACCAATCTGCATGGTTTTTCCTGAAGTCAATTTTGCTGACGAGAAATAAGATCTCGAGAAGCTGTTAAGAGTCTGTCAACAAGAATGCCGGAAATCAGTTTATAGATCACATCACAAGACTACTGGGAGCAATTCCTGAATAGTGACTATTGGTCGAGCTTTTATGTTTTGTTGTTCTGTCAGGATAAAACGTAATAATTTTTAAAAAAAGCCCACGAAAATTGAAAATTTGGCCACACCTCCATCTTTCCTAATCCCCCATAACATCCAACAACTCATCTTCTCCCCACATAGGGATCCTCCCCAATCTCATCTTTCATCACTGTCAGCGAGTGCATCTTCATTGTGTGATTCATCCCACCACATGATCCTTAGCACTACCTCCGCGAGTCCTCTCCTTTCATTTTTATTGAGGACCTCGACACGAGGAGGCCCGACCTTGTTGAATCGGATGGAGCTTTGACGTTGGCAAGGAGGTTGCTGGTAGTGGTGACAGAGACAAAAATGTAGCAATCTTGGACAACCATGTTATTAAGGTCATGGCCAACATTTTGTTTGAATAATCGCTTTTATTTTCTTCCTGAAAATGGAGACTTTTCAAAGAGCTTTAATGGTTCTCAACAAGTCTTTACATCTTTGTCATTTTCGCCCACAAATTCGGAATTCTCAAGGACATGAAAGCAGGCCTTCAATTTTTAGGTAATGACAGTTTTTTTCGTTGAATATCTTTTAGGGTTTGTTTGGTTAAGGTAATATGGTTTAACCCTGTGCGAACCCAAGGAGTGGTTGGGTGGTAGAGCAGTGTGCCTCCACTTTAAACGACCCGGGTTCGAGTCCCGATGGGGACAGTGGGGACGCTCCGGACCCCAGAAATTACCGGGCCTACTATTAAAAAAAAACCATGTGCATTCATGTGTTTCAATTACGTCACAAACCAATGTGACATTACATCACATTTCTCATTTCAACCATCTTCAACTCTCTTAACTATCCAACCAACTACTATTCACAGGAGGTTACTCCAATCTAACCAACCCAGTTACCAAAATACCCTTGGAGGGTGCGTTTGGATGGGGGTTACCTTCCAAAACCTAAATCTTTAACACCCTTGTTGGGCCCACCAAAGTCATTTCTCTCTCTTATTTAATACATCAAACAATTCATTCTTCTTTCATCAGTTTCAATAAAAAAATAAAATAATATACCATCTTATCATCTAACAATTATAACATAATCAACTTTTAATCACTTTTCTAAATTCCAATACAATCAAATGATAACAACTCACTTTTCAAACTTCAATTCAATCATATCACAACACTCACAACCCCATATCACCAAACCTTCTATCCAAACACTAAAACACAAAAATGAATTACCCCCAAGTAACACACTATCTAAACACATCTTTAGGAGTATTTATTGTTTACACTAATGTATATCTAAGTTTTCACTTCGACTTTATTACAATAATACGCGTGCCGGCATTCTTACAAAATAAAATAATTGCATGATTAACTGTGTTTTTTTCACAATAATTATTCATTTATCCCTCGATTCAACCCAAAGATTCCTTGTACTCATTCATGCAAATGTGGAAGCGACTAGTCAACGTACGAATACGTCAACAGAAGATAAGTAAACTCTTACATCATTTGACATATGGTATAACGTATAGTCCAATATGCTAACACCGTTTGACTTTGGCATCACAGAATGGGATATTTACTATTCATGAGTATAGACGGGTGATCTTGTGAGGTGGATAATCTCAACCCCTCATTTTACCATCATTAATAGCATAGAGCATTGGGGGATTTATATAGAATAATGAGTGGAATATGTGCTTCAAATTTTGTGTAAAAAAACACCCCCACCCCAGAAAGGGTCGATCTCAGGAATTATGAAACCGTTAAAATTTGACAGTCCTAATGGAAGAGATAGAAGTTCCGAATTAAGTTACAGTTGCTATAAGTTGATCTAAATCCCCTAAAATTTTATGTCGTTAACGATGATAAAATAAGTTATTTCACCCCTGGCTGAGTATATTATATAGATAGTTTAAAATTGTCAAGTGGGTGATATTTTATTGCTAACCCTTACACGTCAAATCGTGCTCTGTCCAGATCCTCTGAGTCCCAAATTCCAAAAGGAAAAGGTCGCGAGCACCACCACACAAAGTCTTCTTTTTCCTTCGTTGGTATCCAACATCTAACAAGGCACCAGCCATCGATTCACAAGTCAATATCGATGATACTACTGTTTCTAACTTCAACTCTTTTAACTGTCCAAAATAATTTCAAAAAAATGCAGAAGCCTACGCGTATACGTGCTTTATAAACAACTTGCCATAGCACCTAAATCTCATCAGGGAGTTATGATACTGGAATCTTATAAAGTTGCGCAACATTTATATATAAATCAGATTTGCATTATTACTTCGTTATACAGCTCAACTCTCTGGGACCAATTCTATGGCTGAAAAATTTCTCCCTGCTGTACAAATCTATCCGGCTTTTCGCACTAGGATCGGTTCACACAAGGTGCTTGCAAATGATGTGGAATCTTTTTCCAGAATTGCAACTACATCCAGTACAAAGGATTTCCATATAAGGAAATGCAACAATTTTTCAGAAATTGTATGTATTTCCTCTAGATACAGGTAAAGATATCATGACCAGCCGATTGGAAGAATGTTCTTCCAAAATTTCCTGTAGTTTCCTAAATAGAAAATCTACACAAGGTAATTGGATTCAATCTGTTTGCAGGGGCTTCTCCATTTCATTGCAGCTGTCCGATATTCGACTTGAGCCACGACCAACTTTTCCATGCGAGCCCATCGCTGAAGTCAAGCACTTGAAGCTGCTGCTTCCCTCACTCAATCTTTGTGACCACATTGGTTCTGCTTGTTTGACTTCAGCTACGGCTATATGAACTATGTCGCCTCGACAGAAAGGGCACACAGGGGAGGGTGGGAGTAAAGTTGCAGGATCCGGTTTGCATTGGCAACATAATGCCAATATACACGAAGTGCACATCTGGTGGCCACAATTCCGGACCTCGATGGAACACGGCTTATCGAAGCAAATGCAACAAAGATGAGCATCCTCATCCTGCAAGAAACAGACATCAGTGACACATTTGATCAGAAGGTCCAGCATATGTGGCGGTTGACTCAAATAATAATCGTAACTGCTGTAAAGTTCAACAAGTTGCAAGCTAAACATGACTAAAACAGCCATATGGTTTATACAATTATCTGGGAGAAACCGGTGATCAATGAAAGTTAGGTTAGTTCAATCAGTTTATATTTACACCATAATTGGCACAAAAAAAATCAGTGGATTACCTTGGACATATTCCCAATCTCATCATTCAAACTAGGAGACGATGTAAGATCAGGTGCCCTTTCCTTTATGTTCTTCTCTCTTTCCATATTAACCTCCATCAATGCTTTCTCTAACAAGGATTTTGTATCTGGTTCAAGTTCAGACATGAACTTTAATGGCGAAGGCCAAACCAGAGGCTGCATCGATGTAGGATCAAGAAGTCTCGCACATGCCATGTGATTATGCTTCAACGCTACCGTGTACGGAATCCTCCTGCATATGAAACAAGAGAAGAAAAATCATACAGAAAGTCTCTAGTTTCCCCAGCTTTTTTGAAGCTTCAAGTAATACAAGAGGCACATTAAAATTGTGAACACAAGTTAAACATCAAGACTATACATTCGCGGATATAACTTTGGCTCTATGATTCCATTCTAGTGTTTATTCCAGAATAAAGATTTGGATAAATTACAAAAAAGAGACTGATCTTTACATGAATTCTCAAATTAGGGACTGATCTTCAATTAGTAACAAATAGGGGACCGAACTTTAATTTAACATTCCAGTCCCCAACGCCGTCAATGGGTGGTTGAATACACGATTTTACTTGACGAAATTACCCCTCTGACCTCTTCTTCCCCTCACCATAGTGAAGAGCATCCTCCAACCTCTTCTCCTTTCCCTCGCTATGACGGACGTAGATGGGCCTCTAAGCTTCCGTCGCGGCCTCGGACATCCCCAAATTACTACCCCTACCCTCCGCCTCCGCCGCCTCTCGTCCCTCCACTTCCTCCCACCTTCAATTTAGGATCATCGGTATGGGGCAATAGCTCCTTCCCTCCATCCTCTACACCTCCTCATCGGTCACGTCGTAGAGAAGCACGGGGTCGACGGGCACTGGCACCTTCCGCTTGCAATTCTTAAGCACATTTTACAAAGGATCGAACCAGCGGAATTTTGACCTTGAGTATCCGAGATTCTCACCAAATCCCAACTAAAAGATTCTTGAAATCTCTGGAGCCACCCACCAATCCAGCAATAGAGAAATTTCCGTCTATCAACTCCGAAGGTGCAGAATGCAATCACGATGGAGATAACTTCCAAATCTTTCGCAGCACCATTCAACCTCATCCTTATCTCCAACAACACCCACAACCAAATTCACCATCCACCCTTCGGAGGGCCTCCCGTGGAACCTGCACTTCACCTGCGGGAGGTTGTCGTTGCTGGTTTTTGCAGGAAGGTCCTGCCGGAGCAGAATCAACAATGGGGTCACGGCGAGGGCAAAGTGGTAGGGGGCGGGGTGGTACTCCTGCACCGAAAGGTCGAGCATGTTGCCATGACGGAAGCTTAGAGGCCCATCTCAATTGTCCATAGCGAGGGAAAGGAGAAGAGGTTGGAGGATGCTCTTCGCCATGACAAGGGGAAGAAGAAGAGGTCAGAGGGGCAATTTCGTCAAATAAAATCGTGTATTCAGCCACCCATTGACGGTGTTGGGGACTAAAACATTAAATTAAAGTTCGGTCCCCTATTTGTTACAAACTGAAGATCAGTCCTTAATTTGGGAATTCATGTAAAGATCAGTCCCTTTTTTGTAATTTACCCTAAAGATTTTAGTGCTTAGCCTTTGTATATGCATGTCGTTTTTTTCCATTTCTCTTCGCAAATGTTAGATATGTAGCTTATCTTGGTGGGGCATGTAGAATGGTCAACAATCTCAATATAGATTGCTCACCGGAGATATTGATATCAATAAGAACCTATGTTTTAAGTTCACTGTAAATTCAGAGTTATATCCTTCTAACTGATTACTACAAAAAGCGATAGATGGCATGATGTACCCAGACGAATCTAGTTGGAGCCTGTCAGCACCTCGTGCAAGAAGAGCTCGAATGCAATCTAAAGATCCACCACGAGCAGCAAGGTGAAGCGGGGTGCTCCCTAAGCAGATGCACCCGTTGCCAATGTCAGAAATCAAATCAGATGATCTCTTAAAATCAAACACCGCAGTCTTGATAATAGCAACATAGAGTGCTACAAGAATAGATAAGCTACATGTAGTTGCCTGTAGAAGCAGAAACAAGAGCTCCATTAACCAATAGCACCTGCACACATTCCGGCCTTCTCTGCCTCGCGGCGAGATGCAACGGGGTGGCCCCAAGGCGATCTCTAACATTTAAAAATCTAGCAAATCCCCTGTCAATGAGATCAACAAACTCAAATACTACATATGCATATAACCGATAGGAACATCGATTGACTTGAAAAATTCTAAATGCACCAACCATGAATCTGCAACCGGCGTCGATTGGGCAGCCAACAGGATCGCTCTCAAGCAGTCTGAATGACCATAATAAGCTGCATAGTGCAAGCATGTCCTCACATGCAAGAAATCAAAAAGCAAAATCTGAAAAATTTGGAATGACATAATAGCAAATCAGCAATCTCATCATTCTGCTGGACATTTATAAGATCCAAAGGAAAATCAAGGTAATAAAATCAGATCCTTTTCATACATTAGCACCAGCTTGGATGAGCCGCTTCACACATGCGACCTCCCCGTGGATTGCAGCCAACATAAGTGGGGTCTGAATCATCAGAAACCGAAACCCGTGAGAACAAAGATCTGCAACTCCTTCAACTACAAAAAACCAAAAAGATCCCAACTTTATTGGCCCCCACATCTCACCTGCTTGTGCCGATTCGTCGGATCGGGATGAACTCCTCTTTCCAAGATCATCGACAACACCTGCCATCAAAATCAAGAACCCATGAGCCCACAATCCCAAATACGACCCAAATCTGAAAAAGAGCGAAGCTTTGGAATAAGCATCGGCGCTTTCGAAACAGCTCGGTCGGACCTCGGTGCGGCCATTGGCGGCAGCGATGTGGAGGGGGGAGAGTCCGTCTCCGAATGTCGGTCTACGGACAACGGTCAAATCCGTACGGATGGCCTCCTCGACGGACTGCAGCTCTCCGAGCTGGACGTAGCGGAAAAAGACGTGGTCGTGGTTGGTCGCCGAGCTCAGGCCTTGCCCCATCGTTCTCCGTCCCTCAGGCGAGGGTAAAGGTGCGACCTTTGGTTTTTCCGGCGGCGACCACCGGAGATAGTGGTGGAGGTGGTCGGAGGAGTGGGGAGATGTACTAAAGACTACCAGTGCCATGTGAAGGATCCAGTGGGCCTCATATTTAGACCATGAAATTATTTGTTAGTAGACCAAATATTAAAACTATTATATCTTTTGACGTTTAGTAGGAAAATAAATGAATATTAAAGTTTAAAGGGACCATAAATGAGGTACTTTTTCCCCCTTCGGAACTATTATTTCCGGCACTTATCTATCCATACATATTTTAAGGCCCGATCGGTACGGGAATAAGCATGAATAAGGATGAGGAATAAGGGGAATAAGGGTGTATTCTCCGTTCGGCTGGAGGATAGGAATAAGGAGAATAAGGTGAAATAAAGGTAGGTAAGGTGGGATAAAGATAGGAATAAGAGTGAAATAAGATAAAATAATGGGGAATAGTCGTACCACGGGGAAGCGTGTTGGGGGCTTATTCCCCTTATTCCATTCCTCCTTATACCCCAAACGAACAGGGCCAAGGGTTTGATTATTGAGATGGGAGGGGTTGGAGTAATTTCTTCTCAATAGTAGTTGTTTAGATGGTTATGAGGGTTGGAGAGGTTAAAATAAGTGATGTGATGCATTGTCATTGATTTGTGATGGAATTCCACCTCATGAATGTACGGAGTTTCCCAAAGGTCATCAACCCACCGATGCCCATTAATTCCCCCAAAATTTCCTTTACCATTGTCAAAATAAATAAATTGCGACCGTTCAACTAATATTAATAAGTTAGTACACTTATTAAAATAATCCTTTACATGTTGATGCGGTGGTTACAAAATCGAACCCTTGTAAACAGGTCCTATGATCCATCAGATGGTTTACATTTTGCTAAATATGTTGTTTTTATTATATTGATGTTTACATTTTTTTAATTTCTTTATATTTCCGTTTCTTCGCATCCAGGGACACAACGTAGTTATATCCGTATACGTTTATATTCGTATTAGTTTTTAAGAGGATACGAATCTTAATTTTTTAAATATGACGAGAATCTTAAATTTTTAAATTTGACGGTTACGAATCCGAATATGAAATCTTAATTTTTGAAAAATGATATAAATACGAATGAAATAAATGAATTACAGATATGCATACAATTATTCGTATATGTATCTCTCTCTATATATATACATATATATATATATCTGTATATATATATACATATACATACAGAGGAGTGATCCTATGAGAGAGAAAAAAGTGAGAGCATGAGAGGGGTGATTCTGGACCACATGATTCACCCAGGAGAGAGAAGACCAAGAGAGAGAAAATAGAATCATGTGGTCCAGAATCAATACTCTCATGCTCTCACAATTTTTTGCTCTCATAGGATCAGTCCTCTATACATACATACATACGTACGTACATACGTACGTACGTACGTACGTACGTACGTACGTACGTACGTACGTACGTACGTACGTACGTACGTACGTACGTACGTACGTACGTACGTACATACGTACGTACATACGTACATACATACATACACACACACACACACACACACACACACACACACACACACACACACACACACACACACACACACACACACACACACACACACACACACACACACACACACACACACACACACACATATATATATATATATATAGGAAAAAATGGGGCTGCCCCCTGGGGGCAGCCAACATGGCTGCCCCCGCCCCATTTTTCGGCCTCTTTTTTATTTTTTTTTGAAAAATAAAACCATGTATATTCATCCATATATCCCTCCTATATGCCATTCGAATTTCGTCAGAAAGAGAGACTCCTACGGCCTCCATCTCGATGATATTGATTTAAAAAAATCCTGTTACCGTTAAAAAATTACTGTCCGGATGGAGGCCGTAGGAGTCTCTGTTTCTGACGAATCGAATGGTATATAGGAGGGATATAGGGATGAATGTACATGGTGTTATTTTTCAAAAAAAAATAAAAAAATTGCCCAAATAAGGCGGGGGCAGCCATGTTGGCTGCCCCTAGGGGGCAGCCACATATGACCCATATATATATATATATATATATATATATATATGTGGGAGCTGGGAGCCTAAGCCCAGGGTATAGGTAACTACCTACACCCGACCTTCTTTTTGCATGATTTTTGAGTTTTTTGAATGAAACCTTAGGGGGATTTTCTTAATATATTGAGAGGAATATGTGTTTCAAGTTTCATGCAAAACAAACATTCCTAACACATTCATCTAGAAGGGGTCAATTTCAGTAATTCTGAGACTATTAAAATTTGATAGTCTTGATGAAGATGCTAGGGGTCTCGAATTAAGTAGAATTTTGAATGACACCATGGTGGTACATAGTGATCTAATTCCCCCAAGATTTCATTTCAAAAAAAATCAAAAATCTATGAAAAAATGAGTCGGGTGTAGGTAGACCTACATCCTTGGGTGTAGGCTCTCTTTTCTCTCTCTCTCTCTCTCCACACACACACACACACACACACACACACACACACACACACACACACACACACACACACACACACACACACACACATATGGGTTAAATGGGGCTGCCCCCCGGGAGTAGCAAACTTGGCTACTCCCACCCCTATTTTTCCCTCATTTTTTTATTTCTTTTGAAAATAAAAATGTATAACTTCATCATTATATCCCTCTAACATTCTATTAAAATTTCGTCAGAAACAGATACTCCTACGACCTCCATCCAAACATGGTCGATTTAAAAAATCCTGCGACCGTTAAAAAATGACGTCTGGATGGAGGGCCTAGGAGTCTCTGTTTCTGACGAAATTTTAATAGAATGTTAGAGGGATATAGTGATGAATAAACAAATTTTTATTTTCCAAAGAAATAAAAAAATAAGGGAAAAATAGGGGTGGGAGTATCCAAGTTGGCTACTCCCAGGGGGCAACCCCATTTTACCCTATATATATGTGGGTAAAATGAGGCTGCCCCCATGGGGGAACTAACTTAGCTCCCCCCACCCCATTTCGTCCGGGTTTTTATTTTTATTTTTGAAAATTTCTTGAGTAGATTTTCATCAATATATCCCTATATTATGTCATTAAAATTTCATGCGAAACAGAGACTCTTACGGCCTCCATCCAAATGGGATCATTTTTAGCAATTCTGTTACCGTTAAAAAATGACTGTCTAGATGGAGGCCGAAGGAGTCTTTGTTTCGCACGAAATTTTAATGACATAATATAGGGATATAGTGATGAAATTCCACGGAAGAAATTTTAAAAAAAATAAAATAAAAAAATCGGGCGAAATGGGCCGGGAGAGCTAACTGGACACCCCCATTTAACCCTATACATGTTCTGTTAATATTTATTGTTATATGTATGAAACAAGAAATTGTAAAATATATTGAAAAGCTACCTAAATTTAGGGTGGCTCACCATATATATGGTGAGACCTCGTCTCATTTGAAGTTTCTTATATATATATATATATATATATATATATATATCGTGAGAGAGAGATGGCTTATCCAGTGAGTCCTGTGCTCATTTGAGTTGCGGTGAGCATCAAACGTGGGCTCGCCACGTGTATTTTCATTTGAATGGTTGCTTATTTCGAAGGAGCATGATTTTGGAAGGATTTAATACATTTGAGCCTTTTATATTTCCAATTATATCGAGTCCTTAAAAAAAGGAAGACGGTTTTGGAAAGATATATTCAATTCATTAACGTACCGAATAAATAATTATCGTACATTTGATCAGTAATGTACATAATGTACTCAAATAATTATATGTTGCGAGATCAGTAATACTGAAACAATTGTCAGTATTTTAAACCACATTGTACAAAGATCAGTAATTCATTCATGTTACTCAAGTAATACATATTCAATTCTCAAGTAATTATTGTTGCGAGATCAATAATTAATTATGTAAATTACTAGTGTCCATACAATAAGTACTGATTATAAATGTCCATTTTACTGAAGTAATTTTGATTGTTACTAATGTTATTGTTACTTAACACTTTGAGTCTTACTGAAGCACCTCTTATTTACTTATATAACCTTTTTAATTACTATACATCGAGTGTTACTGATAGCAATACATAAGTTACTGGTCACGTGTTTTTTTATACTTATTCTAACTTCCTTATTCCATTATCTTCTTTTACCTACAATTTATTACATGTTACTGATGCTTCTATATATCTTACTAGTTTTATTCTTTGTTTTGAATTACTATCGAATCACACCTTCTTTACTTATGTTATCTATTTAATTACTTGTAATACGTCAAGTGATACTGAAAGTCATACATAAATTACTTATTTATTGTTATATGATGAACATCCAAATTTCAACTGTTATCTTATAGTCCATTTAGATGATGTTGTTTTGCTCTCGCTCGTTGGCATAACAACAACTTCTTCAAGACATCAAATTGTTGCATTGTTCTGCAAGAAATAATAAGTTAATTGACCATTTAAAAATATTAAAATATCAAGAAATTAGAAAAGAATACACATTACTTACAACTTTTTAGTATCGTTTTAAGAAGATACTTGCTTCAGTACTATTTTATATCCGTGAATAATAAGAATTGTAAAAAGAAAAGTAACTCAGCAATATACTCGCTTCAGTAAGAGTCATTTAATGACAAGTAACTTGTAATGAATTGTTAGTAACGTTTGTTATATGACAAGTAACTTGTAAGGAATTATATTTATAATAGTAATTCAATGTGAAGCATAGGTAATTTGATGAGCTACTTAAGTAACTTACTGAACTGAGATTAGTAAGATAAACTTCGGAATTCATATAAGTAAGAATTCACTATTTTGAAAGTAAGTAGATTCATTTTTTCTCAAAAAAATCAGTAACTTTTAATTCTATAGCAGTAAAAAATTGCAAAGTACAAGTAAATATTTAAGTTACTTATGTAACTTGTAGAATTTTTATCAGTGATAATAAATGTAATAGCAGTGACTCAGTATATCTTCAAAGTAACACATAAAAGTAACAATTGTGTTAGCATTAGTAACATAAAATATCTCATAAGTAAATTACTTAAATACATCAGTAACTCAATAAATTTTCAAAGTAACGCATGAAAAATAACAACTGTATTTACTATAACTTTTTATTATATAAAATCAAAATACATTCGATAAAAAATCAATTAGGACTATGAATCGTGTATCAAAATGAATAAAAATGATATTATGAACACCACTTTCTCATATTTCAATCATACTTGTCGAATAAATATTGCTTACGATAAAAAATATGCAGTATTCGTAATTGCTTTTGAAATATACCGATCATAATCCATTCACGAATTATCCATGGATGAAACCTAATGAAAAAAATATTAGCAAAGAAAAAAATAGATAACCATAAAAAAATCTATCAAAATACCTTTGATTTCGAAAAGGCTATCGCGGAAATAATAAAAAACAATGATTCCGTGTGAACAATCGATCGCTCCCCTCTCGAAATGTGACAAATTGAGTTTCTTCTCAATACAATAGCAAACATTACCGAAAAAGCCTATTACTATTTAGGATATTTCATTAAGTTTCAAAATTAAAAGCAATCTCATTACCATTATCGCTCCTAAATTCATGGGATTGAAATATTTGATCTAAAGGTGGATATGATGGGCTCATTTTAACGCAAATGGGCACATGACTCTCTGGATAAAAATCCTATATATATATATGTGGTTAAATAGGGCTACCCCTGGGGGGAGTTAACTTGGCTCCTCCCACCCCATTTCGTCCGATTTTTTTTTGAAAATTTCTTCTGTGGAATTTCATCACTATATCCTTATATTATGTCATAAAATTTCGTGCGGAACAGAGACTCCTACATCCTCCATACAGACAATCATTTTTTAACGGTAACAGAATTGCTAAAAACGACCCCGTCTGGATGGAGACCATAGGAGTCTTTGTTTCGCACGAAATTTTAATGACCTAATATAGGGATATATTGATGACAATCCACGAAATAAATTTTCAAAAAAATAGAAAAGCGGGTGAAATAGGGCGGTGGGAGCTAACTTGGGTTAGCTACCCCCATGGGGGAATCCCCATTTTACCCATATATATGGGTTAAATGGGGTTGCCCCCCGGGGGAGCTAACTTGGCTCTCCCTCCCCATTTCGTCCAGTTTTTTTTTAATTTTTTTTGAAAATTTCTTCCATGGAATTTCATCACTATATCCCTATATTAAGTCATTTAAATTTGTGCGAAATAGAGGCTCCGATGACCTTTATCCAGACAGTCATTTTTTAACGGTAACATAATTGCTAAAAATGACCTCATCTCGATGGAGGCCGTAGGAATCTCTATTTCGCATGAAATTTGAATTACTTAATATAGGGATACATTGATGAAAATCTACGGAAGAAATTTCTAAAAAATTAAAAAAAATCGGGTGAAATGGGGGGGGGGAGCCAAGCAAGCTCCCGCCATGGGGGCAACCCCATTTTATCATATATATATTATTATTATTATCTTTATTTTAAAATTAATTTGGAGAACTTTTGACTCTTTTATATTTTTAACGTCCATTTTAGTTTTGGATTTTTACTTTATTCCCTATTTTGAGTATTTTTGGACTTTAAAAGTAACAAAAAATTAGCAAAATTACTGAAAAATCACAAAAATATTAGAAATATATAAAAAGTACAAAAATATTTTATTTACTATATTTTTATTATTTTTACCTATTTATATATATTATCTCTCTCTTACTTATATTGTATATATATTTTACATAGCTTTATATTTATTTTAAAAGAAAAAGAAAATATAAAAATATAAAATATAAAAAGAAAATACAATATCAGAAAATTAAAAATCAAAATATAAAAATATAAAATCAAAAATAAAATAAAAATATAAAATTAAAAATCCACAAAAAATAGTACTTAGATAAACAAATACATCGCATTCATTTTTGAGCATTCATTGCCCTGATCTACCTACTTGTTGCATGTGTTCGACACTCTACACATACTTACACCTATACACATCTTTATTGTAGAGATATAATAAAATTTAACTCCGCTTTGCTTTTCATTATTTGATCATTGTTGTGGGTTAATTGTTGTTTGAATTGGAGTTTTGTGTGAGGTCAACTCAACGACTGTTGATTCGCCTTGTGAATTGACACGACCTCCGCAAAATCCTGTTTAACACTCTCCTCGCTGCAGACCATAAGCTTTATCTTGCTGTCACCATGGAGAAGCTCATAGAGGTGATTTGAGGGGCTAAAGCTCGAAGAAGAGGGATCAAAAATCAAAAGGAATGAATGGGGTATATTTATAGGTGAGTTTTGAGGGAGTTTCGAGGAGCGACGGTGTGAGATCGATCATGGGTTGGTGAGGATTCGATGATGAGCGTGGATCTAGGACGAAGAGGCTACAAAATGGTCGTAGCCTCGAGAAGAATGACCGAAGAAGGAGGCGTGGAGAATTCGGCGAACTGGCGACCTTGTGAAGCTCTGACAACAATCAGAGGGGTCGGCTGGACAGTTGATCGAAGTCAACATTTGAAGGAAGGCGACTGGTTGGTCCACGTGAACCAACAGGCAATTCCAAGGCAAAAATACCTTGGAAAATAGATAATAAATAGTAATTGATTTTATTATTTTTAGGTTATAAAAATATATCTAGTTTTCTTTAGTATTTTATGCATATTTTTATTAATTTTTTAGAGGTGTTTATTTACAAGTTAATTTTTAGGGTATATATAGGTATATTCTTGTACGTTTTGTATATTTTTATTTTTATTTTGTATTTTAATTTTTGTATTTTATCTATTATTTTATATATTTATAATTATTTTTATACAAATAAATATATTTTTATGGTATTTTTCTGAAGTAATATATACACTTAATTTAATAGGAGTATGATATATATAGGTATAAGAATAGGTATTTTACAAGTGTATTTTATATAAGTATTTTATTTTAATTTTTTGTTTATGTTTTTCTAGTTTTAATATGTATATATACTATAAATAATATTTATAAAATTATAAAAGTATAAACTTATAAATGTAATAAATACATTGATTATTTTAATTAGGTATATTATAAAATAGGGGTCCAAAATCTAACTTTCACACCTTCTTTTCAAAAATATGAAACCACCTTCATTAAATAGATTATTAAAAGTTATATACAATAAAAGGTGATTTTGATATATTTTGAGTTTTTATTCGAGAGATATGGGTCTGTGAACTTTGAGTTTTGGGATTTTATTCAGAGTATATTTTGTACATTGTGTATTATTTTTGTATAAACCCAAATATATTTTTAAATACATTAGTATATACAACTTTTATGTAACAAGTTTCTTTATTTAAGGTGTAAATAATAAAAAATATAATAGGTCCCATAATGTAATTATTGGCCTATTTTGAGAGTGATATGTTCTGTATTTTCTATACAATTAGCCGCCCTATCTCCCCCTACTTACTCCTCGTTAACTAAGTCATCATGATGACCGAATCTCGAGGGCTAGGGTCATTTTAGTGTCCTTGACAATTCACTCTTTTTCTTTTCTTTCCTTTATTCTTTTATTTTGGCAATAAATACTATATACATACAGTATTTTATACAGTATTTGGAACAAATTAATGAATGTTTATTTTGACAAATTAATTATACTTCCATATATTTAACTAGGGGTTAAAGACCAAAATGAAAGAATAAAGGTGATGAAATGGAGATTCGTCATAACTAGGAAAAATGAGACCTAAAATTATTTATAAATTCATTAATAATTAGTAAATGAATTAATTAAATTTAAGTTATAAAATAAAAAATGTTCATTATATTCTGTAGTATTTTAATATATATATTTTTTATTTTTATGAATTTATTTATCATAGGTTACTTTTTAGGATTTTATTTATAGGTATATTTACCTACATTATGTATGTTTTATTTTTATTTTGTATTTTATAATTTTATATACATAATTTATATATTTAGAACTTATTTTAATATACATGAATATATTTTTGCTGTGTTTTTCTGATATATTTTATACACTTAAATAAATATATATACTTATTGTATAGATATAAGTATTATGTATGTGTAAATAAAATATTCCAAATTTGGTAAAGTGGAATCCTAACAAGATAAACATGAAAAAGTATTAATTTAATATATTTGCAATAATATTCATAGCAAAAATCTTAAAATTGAACCATTATATGTTACATATCTATGATTTATTAAATTGAGGGACAAACCACTAAGTAAATCAAACCATATTGAACTATATAGTAAATTATTTTTTCAAAGCGTAATCATGTGTAGGTTAGATGGGTTGGTCAAGTGGGTGCTCATCTTCCCATGTATACATCAAGATGATATTAAAAGTTTTGTATTTTTATGCATTTTGTGAACAAATATCAATATTAATATTAAACCATTATTCTCTATCTTATAGAATATACTCAAAATCTAGTATAATTTTATAATCCCAAAACACTATTAATTGTTGTTTTTGCTATGCCATGTTACCAACATTCCATAATAAATAGCTAATCCAAGGTCATCAAAATCGATTCAATCCATATCAACCCGATCTGCTCCAACCTGGTTCCTTATTATTTTTAAAAATACTCACACGAAACTAGATGAACCGATCGAGTAGGGATCGGTTCCCAATCCAACTGATTTGACCACCCGGTCTGGTTTGATTTTTTAAACCATGACCATAGCTCTTCTTTTTTGGAGAGATGTACCGTAATACTTTTGGGGGAGAGAATAAGAAGAGATCTAATGATCTAAATAATGTAAAGAATAGCAGGAAGTCTCCTATGGTTGGAGCAGGAGCTCCATTTCATCACCTCAACATGAGGCAATGCGGGAGGCTCGAGCTCACCGGCGTGGAAGAGTTGATGGTAGTGCATGAATAATACCAGATCAATGACCTAATCCACCTTGACATTGCTGCAACAAGAGTCTTGCATGTGTTTTCATACTTACTGGGCACTCGTAGCTCGCTAAACTTGGATGAAAACGACCAAAGATGTGATTGGAATGGGTTCAGGTCTCCATTTATAGACGAGGATCTATGGTTTTGAACATAGGAGGATGGGTCGGCGGTGATGTGGATGGGTAGTTGGCGAAGGTTGCTAGATCAACAACATGTATGTTGGGAAAGTGGAGAGGAGAAGGAAGAAGAAGAGAAGGAGTGGACCGTGGTCAACTTTATAAAAGACCAATCGAAGTGTGCCACGTAAGTGTCACTCCAATAGAAAATCATAGTGTATAATTGATGAACCTCCATTTCATCACCTTTATTCTATCATTTTGGCCTCAAAAACCCCAGCAAATGCATGTAAATAGCATCAATTTGTACATCATAGCATATATTATTTATTGCATTCATTATACATTAAATAAGGTGTTTAATGCCAAAATTATAGAATAAAGAGAAGAAAAGAAAAAGGAGTAAAATATTGCAAATATTTTATGACCCTAACCCCGAGACCAAGATCAGTATGGAATTGGTCGACAAGGAATAAAGTAGGGGGAGATAGGGGCCAGTGTCCAATGAATACCTCATTTATTCATGCATTTATTTGCATTTTTGACACCTATTTTGTACATAATTATTTATTCATCAAATAAAGAAACTTTGTTCATGAAAGTTGTAGACAATAATGTAAATAAAAATACAAAATTGAGTTTGTGTAAAAATAATACTCAGTGTACATTTTATACACAGAATAAAAAGCCAAAACCTCAACTTCACAGACCCATATCTTGCAAATAAAAACTCCAAATCACCCAATATCACCTTTAATTGTATATAGCTTTCCAAGAACTATTTAATAAAATTGGTTTCATAATTTTTGGAGTCCATCTGCAAAAGTTAGGTTTTTGGCCTTCATTGTGCAGCCTGCCTGAATAAAATATTCAATATATTCATTGTCCATTATTTTTAGCAAATTATATTTTTAGAATTTTGTAAATAATGTGTATAAGACATGTACATATTTAAATTAAAATAAAACTCAAAAGGACTTCTAAAATAAAATAAGTAAATGCAGGGCAATTAGGCATAATACCTATGCTAAGTATATATCTAAATAAAGAAGGAAAATATTCTTTACTTCTTTCATATTTTTATAATGTTGTAAATATTACATATAATTCATTAAAAATACAAATCTAAAATAAAAAACCTAGAAAATAAATTAAATAAATAAAGTATATATAATATATAGGTAAAAGACCTACAAGTATACCTACATATACATATACCTATTTATTTCAAAATGAAAAATAAACTCATAAAAATTAAATAAAAAATACCCCTACACTCACAAAAATAAATTATAAATTTATAAAATAAGACAATAAAATAATTAAATAAAATAAACAAAATAAAAATAAAATACACAAAATACATGTAAATACATACATATACACATTATTAAAATAAAACTATAATAAAACACTTCAAAAAATTCAATAAAAATCGTAAATAAATACTACATGAAACATACACATTTTTATTTTATAAGGAAAAAATAATAAAATCATCTACTAGGTTAAATAAATCAATTTTGAGTAAAGTTTCTTATTTTGTCTTCTTGCGGCCGACGTGGACCAATGGGGCGCCAACCCTTGTTGACCGCCTGATCAACTGTCCCATCCGGGACCCGGCGCCTCTGAACTGTCATTTCCCCGGATTTCTTCCTTTTTTTACGGACATCTCTTCCATCGATCGATCTCGCTTTCTTCACAAGAAATAATCTCTGATGATTACTGATACCCGTCGTTATCTTAGATCCACTCGATACTCGTTGGATTAAGCAATAATCGCCGGTCAATAAGGCTCCAGGCCATTGTCTATAAATAAGAAGCTCCGCTCCCTTCCTCAAATTTGGCCAATTTCATCCACCCAAAACGCCTAGATTTCGATCCTGGGACGTTCCTCGTGACAGGGGGAGTGCTCCAGCACCTCGAATCGGCCGGAGGAGGGACAATTTTGACGCGGTGGAGCTCCGGCGTCCGTCCTGCTCCTTGGTGGCCCCCAAGTATAAGAGCTTCTCCTTTATTGCATTTTAGTTAGGTTTTAATGTTAGCTTTTGATTTCCATTATTAGTTTAGTGTTTAGTTAATCAGAGTAGCTTAAAATCCAAAAATCGAAGTTCACCGGAGCTCAGTTCCGGCGACTTATTCAATGTGCCATCAACCGTCTCCGACCGCCTTTCGCCTCCCATTTCATTCCCCATCGTATTCTCCATCGATCACACATCTTCGTTCAACCCAGGACCTCTGGTCATGGCGAATCGGAGCTCCACCTCCGCCTTTCGTCGGAGCTCCTCCGCCACACCTCATCTTGCTGTAGAGCTTCAAAACCCGGGGTCGAGGAGGTAGCCCTCGCTCCCCCGGTTCTTCCTATGCAGGTCCAACGAAGAAAGGAGCCCATCTGGGCTCGATTCAAACCAGGAAGAGGTTCCTGGAGATACCGTTCTTCACCGACCTCGCCCGAGCTCTTCGTTCGAGATATCCAGGAGCCATGGCAAGACCATCAGTCGACGCGGGAGGCCTCAGCTACGTGCAGATCAGCTCAGATGCGAGGGAGGCGCCTGGAGGAACCCAAGCTTCTCGATCGAAGCTCGCCATGCGCGAGCTTCTTCCCTGTTCTTCCAGGGGGCTCCAGCACCGTCAGAAGACACGCATCAACCGTCAGATCCCCGAGGAGCATCTAATCCGAGCCCTTCATCGGCGAACCGGTATCCGCCGTCGGATGAGCGACGCGTGTCCAAGTGAAGCCCTCATCGCCGTCCGTCAGCACCTAAATAAGGGGTAAATTTCTTATTTTACCCCAGTCCTTTTTGTATTTATTATTTACCCCTGTAAATAAAAGTTGAAGTTTAATTTAGCGTAAACATTTTGCATGGACCCCCCTGTTTTTTCATGAAATTGCCTTGAGGTCCAAGCCACGTAACCTCACGTGTACCTCCACGTGAGGTGGTTAAATTGCACATGCACCACTGTACGTTTGTAAATTTGCTTTGAGTCCTTAAAATAAAATTTCCAGTGTAATATTTTTTTGTGAAAATTTGTATTAAGGACCCTGGACTTTTGGAAATTACATTTTGGTCCCTGTGGGTGTGGAGCACGTGTAGTCCCACGTGCTGGGTATTTTTGCAAAAGGACCCCTGACGGGTTTTGTATTTCACTTTAATCCCTAAAATTGCAAATCACGCGTAATATTTTTGGGTGTTTTTGCATCGAAGTCCCTGACTTTATTTTTATTTGCAAAAATGCCCCTGCTAGGCCATATATTTTTGTATGCTCTGTCCATCTATTTCATGTCTCATATTAACTTGAAAAATTTTGCAAAAATGGATATAAGTTCCGGTTATCTTGATTTTGCACGCCATATTTTTAGTTTTTAATTTTGTTGCATTTTTGCATTTATTAAAAATCAAAAACATGCATTTTATATACTGTCTAGCTTACAAAATACCAAAAAAATTATCAAACCACCTCGAAAAATTCCAAAAAATTTACCTATGGTCCTAGTCATGTTTTAGTGTCAGTCCAAAAATCATTAAAGATCTCAAAAGAAAAACCTTAAAAATTCAAAAATACTCAAAAACGTCTAAAAAATATAAAAAATTCTAGAAAACCCTAAAAATTGCAAATTCAACTCCTGTAGGTTCTATATTTCATCCTCTTTCTTTTAAAAATAGTTGGGAAAAATTTTGTGGCGGTATTATATTTTTAATTTCCATTTTATCCCCAGCCAGTAGCTTAATCCCTGTTTTCCCTTATTTTGCTATTTCAAAATACCAAAAATCTGTTGAAAAATGCCCAAAAATCACAAAAACAGTAAACAATTATGAAAATACCAAAAAGATTTTATTTCTATATTTTTGAGTGTTTTTATATATCTCTATAAATGTTGTCTCAATCCTCTTCCCCCTTTATACATATATTCTCCTATTTGAAAAAAAATGTATATCTATTTATGCATATATATAACTATTAATATAGAAAATTCTAAAAAAAAGAAAAAAATATATATCATAAAAAATAAATAATAAATAAAACCCACAAAAATAGAACTCACACAAGGATGACTCTGTGGTACATGCACATCTTAGGCTATTGCACTTTTGTATTTCTCTCTGTGGTTCGACCTCTACATGCTTGTTCAATATACATTTTGTGGTAGAGTAATAAATATTAATTCACACTTTTTGGACTTAATTCATTCATTCTTCTATTGTGGGTTAATTGCTGACTAACCGATGTTCTGTGAGCGGTCGCCTCAGCGACAACATAATTTTGACCCTCGCAAAATGTCAGTTATCAGATGGCACCGTTGTCGGGGAGCAATGAGCGTAGCCTATTCATTTTGTCATTCTTGTTTAAAGAAGTGATGAGCAACTATTTATTTTGTAATTGATCACCATGCTTCATTGATTTATTTATTTATTGTGATTAATTCTTTCCTGCCTTATTTTATTAATTGAGCTAAACTAATTCAATCTTTTTGTGACTTTGATGCGAGGGCCCGCCACGTGAGGATGGTTTCTTAGGGAGCCAAGGCAGCCGAGCTTGGAGGAGGGTGGTCTTCACCTCATGACCATCTGGAGAGAGCATCAAGGATACCAAGGGATGGGAGTTAGATATGTCTAGAGCAATTAGGATCATTTTTTAATTCATGGTGATAGAGAGACATAATCATTGGCCTTTAGAATGGGAAGTTCAAAAATCAAATGTTTTTCTAGAGCTTCCCTTAGAGTAGGATCCAAATTCCTCAGGTCTTCTTCAGATTCAATTTTTATGAGATTTTCTGGATTTTCGATTTTTTTGGTATTTTCTGTGTGGTGTGGGGATGTGGTGTGTTCCATAGATGAGAAGGGGCTTTGATGATCAAGATAAGGGTCAGCGACATAATCATTTCTAGGGGAATAATAAGAAGAAGTGTTGATGTTAGAATCATCCCTAGGTCTTCGAATATCCTCACAATTTTCATCATGGGATCCAATCCTCTCCTCATTCATTCTTATATCCGAGCCACCATAGAATGATATTACTCGGTCGGCAAATTTTTGAAATCTGTCCTCCATCAATTCAAATCTTGTTTTTATCCTTGAAACATCATCATCACACTTCTGTTCATGATCAATCATGGGAGCACTCCGTTTTTGTTCAATGATTTCTTCTTCCATTTTCCTGTATGTGCGGAGAGGAGAGTTTCTTGGAATATCCAACATATGATCATTATTTTTAGAAAATATCTCCTCAATAATTATGGAAGGAGGCTGCTCATATGGTTCAGGTATGTGTATTTGATCTGAATAGAGTTCAATCCTTTGATCATGATTAGTCAGACCTTGATATTGTGGAGTCAACCTACAGGGTTTATATGTGTCTAGGAGTTCCGTCCAGTCCTCTGTATGAGCATTATGTCTGACGAGGGGTCTGTTGTGGTCAATACAACACTGATGATCATTAAATGCATGTCCTCCATCTGGGTTTGGTTTCTCTGCCAATCATGGGACTTAAAAGGATTGTGATCCTGAAATGTTTCATTGGCGAGAAACTGAGAATAAGATGATGCAGTCCAAGATGGTAGGTGGTCATGTGCGGTTGGATGACTTGAATAAGGATTCAATGACGGGACCGAAGTCATCTGCGGGTGCAAGTTTCCCGCAAACGTTGGAGGATTATTGAAAGAATATGATGTAATTGATTTGGGCCAAACCGAGACAGATTTGTTTTCATAATGATGTTCGATCATTTTTGAAGGGGTTGAGAGAAATGATGGGATGGATCTGAAATTTGAAAAGATTTCCATGATGAGATTAAAATCAAGAGATGAGAGAGATGATTGTGTGGGATAGAAATTTTATCAAATGTGCGGCTATTGATCTTCGATATCGGTTCACGCACACCAATACAAACACAAATCAAACCCTGAGTTCACCAACGCACACAATGAAGCCATAAGAGTTCGGCTATTATCTTTTAAATTTTAGTTGGTGATAAATAAATCTTGGCAAAAAATTAGCGAGCTGAAATTTCGGTTTTGGGCTCTAGCCTTAAGTGTCGTCTCTCGCTTACTCAGAAAAATAAAAACATCCAAGGTCGGGGTTGATCTCCCGCAAAAATTCTTAATTTTATGGATTTTTAAGGTCGGCTGTTGTTAGCAATCCCAATTTTATTTCGGTGACCACTGAAGAATTTAAGTGAGCAAAAATACACGTCTACCGTCCAGTCCCAATTTCCTTTTAAAATTATGTGATAAAATAAGAGGGAGAAAGTTGGGAAAAGCCGATGCACACGGAAAACTATGATGAATGCTCAGTTAGAAGACTTACAGTGCCTCCTCGCAATCTCCATGTGGGATGCTAGACAGAAATTAAAAAAAATTATTCTAAATGAAATGCAAGTCGATGAAAAACCGCACCTAAGCAGAAAGTTCTATTAGCGGGAAGAATTGATTTAAATTTTGGCTAAATTGAACGATCTATGTGCGTCTCAGTTAATGTGCAGTGTGGCTTAAGATCCTACGAGCACAAGAAAAAATATAAATGCTATGGGAGCCGTATGTGCAGGTCTATCCTAATCGCCACTCAAGTCGAGCCCACCCTCATCGAGAGTGAAGCAGGCCACGACACACCACAGAATAGAGT
Source organism: Ottelia alismoides (assembly GCA_037367405.1). Taxonomy (NCBI): domain Eukaryota; kingdom Viridiplantae; phylum Streptophyta; class Magnoliopsida; order Alismatales; family Hydrocharitaceae; genus Ottelia; species Ottelia alismoides. The sequence continues at coordinate 116,500 of JAZKJV010000953.1, read as the reverse complement.
CAGAGGTCTTTCTACACCCGCGAGAGTCCAAACGGACACCGCTATAAAATTACAAAAATTTAGAAATTGCAGGAATTAAAAACCTAGACTCTACGCTCTCTCACGACTCGACTCGATCTTAAATTAATTGCGGATTTTGCAAAAGTCGGTGAAGTTGCGTCAGTTTTTGAAAAACCGCTCCACGTACAAGGTACCTCGCAAGAAAAATAAGAGAGACAATGTAAGAGAGTGACTCAAAAATATATAAAAAATAAGTGCTGAAAATAAATTGTAGGAAAAAAATGAGATTTAAAATGAGAAATTCGGGGGTCAGACTACTCGAATGCGGAAAACCGAATAAAAAATTTTTGGACAAAAATCTAAGCCGTTTGCCTCCCCGGCAACGACGCCATCTGACGAATCCGGAAATGCCGGTTTTAAGAAGTAGTTTTTATCGTGTCGTGCGTTGTAGACGGCAATCAGAAACGGTCAAGAAAATACCACAAATAAGTTATTCAATTTTTACTCTCGTGGTTTTATGTTTGTTTTACTTGGGCAAGTCCCAAGGTCGATCACAAGGAGGCAAAGGAACAACCTAGAATTAAGTCTATCAAAGTTCGTGTTCGGTTTTCGAGGCGGTCTTTTTTTTGGAATTTTTCAATGTATTAAGGGGTGCACATGCAAATTCGGCCTACTTTATGGACTAAAATGTGAATTACATTCAAATGATGTCTGGAAAATACGAAACTTGGCCGAGATGTAAAATATGATTAAATAAGTGCACTGTAATTTTTTTGGAATTTTTCGATGCAATATGAATTTTTTATGGATTTTTAAATGCAAACAGAATGATTTTTAATATTTAATTATAATAAATATTAAACCTACTTATTTTCAAGAAATAAAATTATCTAAGATCTATCACTATATGATGAATCTCAGAAAAATCCTAAACCTCAAAAATGTAGGGTTTAATACCTATTAAAAATTAAATACCAAAAGATGCAAGATGATTTTTATAGAGCAAACTATGCATGAAAATTCAACTCTTTTTGGGCACAATGTTAAGAACAATTAACTCTACAATATGTGATTTTTCGAGGATTTTTAGAGCAATGATTAATTAGCTATGAATTTCCAAGCAAGAAATAGGCAAAATATGTAAATTACCACACAACAATTATTTATTAATTAACCATCAATCAGAAAAATACCCACAACAGGTCAAAGTGTAGAGAGTCAATTAACAAACATCATGCTATTTTTAGATTAATAAAATAATGTAAAGAAGATGTTTAAAACTGAGGGGGAACACAGGGGTACAGATGCAAATATTATAAATAAATATAAAAACTGCAGGGGGGGCTATACGTAATTACCAGTGCTTGTGGGGGTGTTGTTGCAAAATTTCCAGTAGGTCACGTGCTGTGCACGTGACCTCTGGAGGCGGAGTTGGCGTGCAAACAGGGGAAAAGCTTCGGGGCCTTTATGCAAATAACCCACGCGGTCACGTACTCAGCACGTGACCCGTAGGGATGAGTTTGATGACGTTCCCCGAAGCACGTGCTCTGCACGTGCTTGGGGGTCTCGGGTCCCGAGCCCCGGCGATGCGGTGGTGGAGGGCGCCGCTCCTGGCGGAGGTGAGCAGGCAGGCCGGCGAAGGCGAGGCAGAGGCCGGGCGGTGGCGCTGACGGAGGAGCTTCAGGCGGAGGCGTGGAAGATGGTCGTGGCCGACACACGGCCGAGGGGCGTCGAGGGCGCAGCGGTTGTTGTCGATGGTGGAGCGAAGCTGGCGGTGCAGGAGCCTGGAGTTGGCGGAGAACGTTGCAGTGAAGCTTGATGAAGTGGTCGGTGTTGACGGCGGTGGTCGTCGACCTTCCTCTGGCCGACACACGGCCAAGAGGGCAGAATGGCGGAGGAGGCTACGGCGGAGAGGCGTGGCTGACGTTGCTGAGCGGAGATGACGATGGAGCTCGGGGGTGATGGAGTTGGTGACGAGGTGTGTTCGGCGAAGGAGAAGGCGAGAGAGAGAGATAGAGAGATAGAGAGAGAGAGATAACCTGGAGGAGCTCGACGGTCGAGGTGACGACCGGAGGGAGCAGCGGTGCTGGTGGCTGGGGCTGCGACGAGGCGGAAGAAGCCTCGGATCACGCCGGTGGAGGGCCTCGCAGTTGTCACGCCCAGAGACGATGGACTTCGATGAAGATCGGCGGATGGGGTGCTGGAAAAGGCTTGGTGAAGCTTTTATAGAGGGATGTGCTCGGACGGGGATGGAAGGCGGATCGGGGATTCGACGAGGCGGCGCGATTTGGAGATCGGGGACAGATCGCGGTGGCGCGAGATTGACAGGATTCGGGGGAAGGATCGGAGATGGAGATCTGAAAGGGGGTCTCGCGAGATATGCGGCGAGGGAATCGGGGGTGGCGGAGCTCAAAAGGGGACGACGGCGTTCCCGATTTGGGAAGAAGGTGGGAGGTGGACGACGCACAGGCGCCGTCCGATCGAGTTTGATCGGATGGCGCCCGTCGCGCCACGTGGCGAGCCAGGGGCGTGAGGGGGAGACGCGCGTGCGGAGCACGTGCCATGAAGGCACGCACGACGCATGTGCGTCTATTATTATTTTTTTTAATTTTTTTTAATATATAAAAACCCGATATATAATAAGCCCAAAAATGGTTGACACGTGGCGGCACCAGGTGCGGCCACGTGTCAGCACCAGAAAAATCGAGAAATAATTCTTTTGTAAAATCGATATAAAATAGGAAATGACCTCGGATCAAAAAAGTTTCTTCATGAAAATTGCTCGTCTCGATGAGATCTACAACTTTCATGAAGACATCAAAACCAAAATCGATCATTTGCATCCAGTGATATTTTTGGGGTATCCCATGTACATAGAATACCTTAATTTTGGGGTTTTGTGATTTTTTTGTTATTTTTAAAATAGATAAAAATCCAAAAAAATTACGGTAAAATCAAAGATAAATAAAGACACATTAATCTATTTTTTGGATTTTTATTAATCAACAAAATATGTACAAAAAATATTAGGTCAAAAACAGCTAAAATATACAATGTACAAAAGAGGCCCAAAACCCAACTTTCACATATGAGCTCCGATTCACTTGAACTTGGTCTTGTTTTGAAGGTACTTGAATGTACATTAGTTCAAAAGTGAGTAGGATTAAATCGGACACTGGATGGGGAAGATATGAGGGTTTTAGTCCGGAAATCCTGAAATTAGGGTTTGGGTTTTTGGTCCATTTATTTGGGTTAGTTATTTTTTTGTATTTTTTATTTATTCTTGTTAGTGATTTGTACACAGTGGAGGTGGTTTTGTGTTATTCGGAGTTAGCATGAATGAGTTAAAAATCAGGGAAGTTAGGCTATTTACAGGTCATTTTGGCTTGGATTTTTGGCTTTTTATTTTGTGCAGATTTTTGTGCTAAAATGCAATTCTTATGAAATCATGCATGAATGCTAATTATGCAGGATAGATGCTAAAATGCTGTTGATTTTAAGGGATTTGAGCTTAATAAATGAGATTTAGAGTGATGAATACGAGATTCATCATCCCCCTATACTTAAAGCATGCTCGTCCCTGAGCATTAAAAAGATATGCCATGAAGTGAAATGAGATTGGGTTCCATACCAAGACCATGAGATGAAGGTGAAAATGAATCTAAACTCAACCTTTGGATTATTTGTGTGTCAGAACTTCTGTGAGACTTAGAATTTTAAAATCAACAGTCCTCGAGTTCTACAAATCATTGCTTACAGTTTCGGCTCAGAAGTCATCTTAGATCAATCCTCTTCCCAAAGTATAGCCTATGAACATCGAATAGCCGACTCTTGTGTGTGAAAGGTTTTTAGCTCTTCCCACCCAGAATGCCGGACTACTGCACAAACCTCCTCTCCAATAACTCGTCCTCGGGGAGTCAGGTATTACCTTCTAAGGTCGGTCGCGCTGTGTTCACAATCGAATTGGGGGGAGAAGTTAGAAGAATGAGAAAAGAACTGGAGGGTGATTAGTGTAGTTCACCTCTCCTTGTGAAGCTGGCCAGTGTAGCCGAGTCTCCACCAAGATCTGCAGGTTTCTTGAAGCTTGGACCTTTTTGGTCAGATTTTATTTGGTAGTTGCTTCTTTGTATTTGGAATTTTTGGTGGTTCTGTTTGGATCTTGTTTCGCCCCTACGGATATAGCATCTTTTGTTTCCGTACATTTTTTGGGGTCTTAGAAAAAATTGTGCCCAGCCGTCCATCCCTTTTCCGAAGCTTTATTTCAACCCGTACTCCGGTCTTTAGATTTCCACGCTACCAGAAAAGAAACTCACACAGTCTTCCAACATATGTTTGAGTTGAGCTAAGTGCATAGTGCGAGAGTACAAATTAATTCCTTATTCCAGAGTTGTACCCAGAATGAAGAGACCAGGTTAGACACTAAGAGTCAAACTCTGTGCATTGTTATGTGGAACTCAAAGAATTAAGTCACAGACCTGAAGACTCTAAAATCCTATTTCTCGGTGAAGTTCCTCTGAAAATTAGGTTGATTAAGGTTAAGTCCAGATCACTCTCGGTTTCGGCTCATAACTCGATTTAGAACCCAATGACTTTTCACATATGCAAATGAATGTAATGCTGGATGAAGTGCAGGTGTGTGGAATGCAAACACACAATTTTTTTTGATGATTTTTTTATGCAAAAATGAATAAGAAGCCATTTTTTTTCAAAAATTTTGGGCAAAGTCAGTGTTAGTAGCAAAACTTTTTTTTAATTAATACCCATCCCGTAAATACATATAGACTTATGCGCAAGTACGAGGTATGGCTAAAATATATACATAGTATATATACATACCCCCCTATACTTAGTGAGTGCTGTGTCCTCAGAGCACAAGAAGCGTAATGAAGACATCGCTCGGGCTAAGCGTAAGAGAGTAAAATTATTCAATGGTTCGCCCCCCTATACTTAGACTGTGAATAGTCTAAGTATAGAAGAAGAGCGCAAAAAGAGGCAGACGGGATATGTAAATGAGGAGAGTATAAACAGATGGCTGGCGGTTCCCCCTATACTTAGGCTTTGGTCAGCCTAAGTATAGAATAAGGATGGATATGGAGTGAGCGAGAGATCGGAATGTGATGAGGGAAATGGTATATACAAATGGCATCGGTCCCCCCCTATACTTAGGCCTTGGCCTAAGTAGAGGAAGAAGTTGTACAAGGGGATCGATGTGGTCGGGAGGGAGGGTGGGTTGCCGATGATTAAGGTGGTTTACGGTTGATCTTTTTGTGAGCCTGTGGTAGGAGATCGTAATAATGAGACGGAGATGAAGCATATGATTCCCCACCATTATCAGTGTCATCCTCAGAAAAATCATGATGGATAGTAGATGAAGTATTTGAGTCAGATGAAAGGTACCCATCATCAGAGTTATCCTCGGAGGAATAGTATTTGAAAGTGGACATACTCCAGATATTCATGTCTTTTTGTTCCTTCAATTGTTTCCTCAAAATTCGTTCCTTTTTAAGATCAATCGGTTTATCCTCAAATGAATCTTCAGATGCTCCGGTCTCAGTCAGCTCATAAGATATAATTCCAGTGTACTCGTTGAAGGTAGGAGCATCAGCTTTGGATGCGTAATAATTAGGAACGGGAGTTGTCCAACGAGAATTAAATGTTGGATCCTTGTGAAGATATGGCTTTAGAGCTGCCGAACAGACTTCACTCATGTAGACTACCTTTTCCGGACCTGATGAGGGATCATCAACCGATTCCTCTTCTGAAAGATCAAAGGTGACTTTCTTTTTCTTGTTTCGTGAAGATGTCGGTTCACTTGAGTATCCAGATGAATAGCCATTGGAATTCTTCTCCTTGGTCGGTGTTCGGGCTACATGTTCGTTCTTTATCTCCTTAATGTTGGTGCACTCTTGATTTGGGAGGATTTGGTCAAGATAATCAGAGTAGGTTGCCCCTGGGTGCGACCATGCATATGTCTTAGGATCGTAGTAGAAGGATTTGTCTATTTTGAGATCCGGGTGAATTGAAATACTGGGGAGATTCTCTAAACCAATGGTCTCAACAACAACCGCTATCTCAGGTGTCATAGCGGGGTAGGGCTCTTCTACCTCTTTATGTTTGCGGTTGTTGGGGACTTTATGAGTTGCCTCAGAAAATCGTGTTTCCTCAAAGACTGTGTCAACTCGAAGTGCTTCCAATGCCGTGAAATTTATTTGTCGAGTCTCACAATCAATAATTGCCTTAGATAATGCTAAGAATGGTTTCCCAAGAATAATTGGAGACTGGGTGAACTCTCCTTGATGCTCAATATCAATGATCGTGAATTCCATTTTGAGCGGAGCACCTTGGAATATCATGATGACAGAAATGATTCCTCTCGGCCACTTTATTGATCGGTCCGCTAATTGAACAATCTCTCGTATTTTCTTGATCGGTCCGAGTTTGAGTTCGTGGAATACAGAGGTCGGGAGGATATTGATGGCGAATCATCATCAATTCGGGCATGGGTGAAAATTGTGTCTTTTATTCTACAGTCAAATCTGGGCAACCGTTTCACTATGCGGCTCTTGGTTTTTCTCCTTAACACCAAGGAGGAGGCCATTGACAAGATATGTCTTTCAGTTTTTGTTCTAATCCTTCCCGACTTTTTGACGATTGACCTGTCCATTAAAAATTTCTTAAGGTCGGGGAAGTGTTCAATGGCCTTTAGAATGGGAAGTTCAAAAATCAAATGTTTTTCTAGTGCTTCCCTTAGAGTAGGATCCAAATTCCTTAGGTCTTCTTCAGATTCAACTTTTATAAGATTTTCTGGATTTTCGATTTTTTTGGTATTTTCTGTGTGGTGTGGGGATGTGGTGTGTTCCATAGATGAGAAGGGGCTTTGATGATCAAGATAAGGGTCAGAGACATAATCATTTCTAGGGGAATAATAAGAAGAAGTGTTGATGTTAGAATCACCCCTAGGTCTTCGAATATCCTCACATTTTCATCATGGGATCCAATCCTCTCCTCATTCATTCTTATATCCGAGCCACCATAGAATGATATTACTCGGTCGGCAATTTTTGAAATCTATCCTCCATCAATTCAAATCTTGTTTTTATCCTTGAAACATCATCATCACACTTCTGTTCATGATCAATCATGGGAGCACTCGGTTTTTGTTCAATGATTTCTTCTTCCATTTTCCTGTATGTGCGGAGAGGAGAGTTTCTTAGAATATCCAACATATGATCATTATTTTTAGAAAATATCTCCTCAATAATTATGGAAGGAGGCTGCTCATATGGTTCAGGTATGTGTATTTGATCTGAATAGAGTTCAATCCTTTGATCATGATTAGTCAGACCTTGATATTGTGGAGTCAGCCTACAGGGTTTATATGTGTCTAGGAGTTCCGTCCAGTCCTCTGTATGAGCATTATGTCTGACGAGGGGTCTGCTGTGGTCAATCCAACACTGATGATCATTAAATGCATGTCCTTCCATCTGGGTTTGGTTTCTCTGCCAATCATGGGACTTAAAAGGATTGTGATCCTGAAATGTTTCATTGGCGAGAAACTGAGAATAAGACGATGCAGTCCAAGATGGTAGGTGGTCATGTGCGGTTGGATGACTTGAGTAAGGATTCAATGACGGGACCGAAGTCATCTGCGGGTGCAAGTTTCCCGCAAACGTTGGAGGATTATTGAAAGAATATGATGTAGTTGATTTGGGCCAAACCGAGACAGATTTGTTTTCATAATGATGTTCGATCATTTTTGAAGGGGTTGAGAGAAATGATGGGATGGATCTGAAATTTGAAAAGATTTCCATGATGAGATTAAAATCAAGAGATGAGAGAGATGATTGTGTGGGATAGAAATTTTATCAAATGTGCGGCTATTGATCTTCGATATCGGTTCACGCATACCAATACAAACACAAATCAAACCCTGAGTTCACCAACGCACACAATGAAGCCATAAGAGTTCGGCTATTATCTTTTAAATTTTAGTTGGTGATAAATAAATCTTGGCAAAAAATTAGCGAGCTGAAATTTCGGTTTTGGGCTCTAGCCTTAAGTGTCGTCTCTCGCTTACTCAGAAAAATAAAAACATCCAAGGTCGGGGTTGATCTCCCACAAAAATTCTTAATTTTATGGATTTTTAAGGTCGGCTGTTGTTAGCAATCCCAATTTTATTTCGGTGATCACTGAAGAATTTAAGTGAGCAAAAATACACGTCTACCGTCCAGTCCCAATTTCCTTTTAAAATTATGTGATAAAATAAGAGGGAGAAAGTTGGGAAAAGCCGATGTACGCGGAAAACTATGATGAATGCTCAGTTAGAAGACTTACAGTGCCTCCTCGCAATCTCCATGTGGGATGCTAGACAGAAATTAAAAAAAATTATTCTAAATGAAATGCAAGTCGATGAAAAACCGCACCTAAGCAGAAAGTTCTATTAGCGGGAAGAATTGATTTAAATTTTGGCTAAATTGAACGATCTATGTGCGTCTCAGTTAATGTGCAGTGTGGCTTAAGATCCTACGAGCACAAGAAAAAATATAAATGCTCTGGGAGCCGTATGTGCAGGTCTATCCTAATCGCCACTCAAGTCGGGCCCCACCCTCACCGGAGAGTGAAACAGGCCACGACACACCACAGAATAGAGTCAGAGGTCTTTCTACACACGCGAGAGTCCAAACGGACACCGCTATAAAATTACAAAAATTTAGAAATTGCAGGAATTAAAAACCTAGACTCTACGCTCTCTCACGACTCGACTCGATCTTAAATTAATTGCGGATTTTGCAAAAGTCGGTGAAGTTGCGTCAGTTTTTGAAAAACCGCTCCACGTACAAGGTACCTCGCAAGAAAAATAAGAGAGACAATGTAAGAGAGTGACTCAAAAATATATAAAAAATAAGTGCTGAAAATAAATTGCAGGAAAAAAATGAGATTTACAATGAGAAATTCGGGGGTCAGACTACCCGAATGCGGAAAACCGAATAAAAAATTTTTAGACAAAAATCTAAGCCGTTTGCCTCCCCGGCAACGGCGCCATCTGACGAATCCGGAAATGCTGGTTTTAAGAAGTAGTTTTTATCGTGTCGTGCGTTGTAGACGGCAATCGGAAACGGTCAAGAAAATACCACAAATAAGTTATTCAATTTTTACTCTCATGGTTTTATGTTTGTTTTACTTGGGTAAGTCCCAAGGTCGATCACAAGGAGGCAAAGGAACAACCTAGAATTAAGTCTATCAAAGTTCGTGTTCGGTTTTCGAGGCGGTCTTTTTTTTGGATTTTTTCAATGTATTAGGGGGTGCACATGCAAATTCGGCCTACTTTATGGACTAAAATGTGAATTACGTTCAAATGATGTCCGAAAAATACGAAACTTGGCCTAGATGTAAAATATGATTTTATAAGTGCACTATAATTTTTTTGGAATTTTTCGATGCAATATGAATTTTTTATGGATTTTTAAATGCAAACAGAATGATTTTTAATATTTAATTATAAGAACTATTAAACCTACTTATTTTCAAGAAATAAAATTATCTAAGATCTATCACTATGTGATGAATCTCAGAAAAATCCTAAACCTCAAAAATGTAGGGTTTAATACCTATTAAAAATTAAATACCAAAAGATGCAAGATGATTTTTATAGAGCAAACTATGCATGAAAATTCAATTCTTTTTGGGCACAATGTTAAGAACAATTAACTCTACAATATGTGATTTTTCGAGGATTTTTAGAGAAATGATTAATTAGCTATGAATTTCCAAGCAAGAAATGGGCAGAATAAGTAAATTACCACACAACAATTATTTATTAATTAACCATCAATCAGAAAAATACCCACAACATGTCAAAGTGTAGAGAGTCAATTAACAAACATCATGCTATTTTTAGATCAATAAAATAATGTAAAGAAGATGTTCAAAACTGAGGGGGAACACAGGGGTACAGATGCAAATATTATAAATAAATATAAAAACTGCAGGGGGGGCTATACGTAATTACCAGTGCTTGTGGGGGTGTTGTTGCAAAATTTCCAGTAGGTCACGTGCTGTGCACGTGACCTCTGGAGGCGGAGTTGGCGTGCAAACAGGGGAAAAGCTTCGGGGCCTTTATGCAAATGACCCACGCGGTCACGTGCTCTGCACGTGACCCGTGGGGATGAGTCTGATGACGTTCCCCGAAGCACGTGCTCTGCACGTGCTTGGGGGTCTCGGGTCCCAAGCCCCGGCGATGCGGTGGTGGAGGGCGCCGCTCCTGGCGGAGGTGAGCAGGCAGGCCAGCGAAGGCGAGGCGGAGGTCGGGCGGTGGCGCTGACGGAGGAGCTCCAGGAGGAGGCGTGGAAGATGGTCGTGGCCGACACACGACCGAGGGGCGTCAAGGGCGCAACGGTTGTTGTCGATGGTGGAGCGAAGCTGGCGGTGCAGGAGCCTGGAGTTGGCGGAGAACGTTGCAGTGAAGCTTGATGAAGTGGTCGGTGTTGACGGCGGTGGTCGTCGACCTTCCTCTGGCCGACACACGGCCAAGAGGGCGGAATGGCGGAGGAGGCTACGATGGAGAGGCGTGGCTGACGTTGCTGAGAGGAGATGACGATGGAGCTCGGGGGTGATGGAGTTGGTGACAAGGCGTGTTCGGCGAAGGAGAAGGCGAGAGAGAGATAAAGAGATAGAGAGAGATAACCTGGAGGAGCTCGACGGTCAAGGTGACGGCCGGAGCGAGCAGCGGCGCTGGTGGCTGGGGCTGCGACGAGGCGGAAGAAGCCTCGGATCACGCCGGTGGAGGGCCTCGCGGTTGTCACGCCCGGAGACGATGGACTTCGATGAAGATCGGAGGATGGGGTGCTGGAAAAGGCTTGGTGAAGCTTTTATAGAGGGATGTGCTCGGACAGAGATGGAAGGCGGATTGGGGATTCGACGAGGCGGCGCGATTTGGAGATCGGGGACAGATCGCGGTGGCGCGAGATTGACGAGATTCGGGGGAAGGATCGGAGATGGAGATCTGAAAGGGGGTCTCACGAGATATGCGGCGAGGGAATCGGGGGCGGTGGAGCTCAAAAGGGGACGACGGCGTTCCCGATTTGGGAAGAAGGCGGGAGGTGGACAACGCACAGGCACCGTCCGATCGAGTTTGATCGGATGGCGCCCATCGCGCCACGTGGCGAGCCAGGGGCGTGAGGGGGAGACGCGCGTGCGGAGCACGTGCCATGAAGGCACGCGCGACGCACGTGCATCTATTATTATTTTTTTTAAATTTTTTTAATATATAAAAACCCGATATATAATAAGCCCAAAAATGGTTGACACGTGGCGGCACCAGGTGCGGCCACGTGTCAGCACCAGAAAAATCGAGAAATAATTCTTTTGTAAAATCGATATAAAATAGTAAATGACCTCGGATCAAAAAAGTTTCTTCATGAAAATTGCTCGTCTCAATGAGATCTACAACTTTCATGAAGACATCAAAACCAAAATCGATCATTTGCACCCAGTGATATTTTTGGGGTATCCCATGTACATAGAATACCTTAATTTTGGGGTTTTGTGATTTTTTTGTTATTTTTAAAATAGATAAAAATCCGAAATTATGGTAAAATCAAAGATAAATAAAGACACATTAATCTAATTTTTTTTGGATTTTTATTAATCAACAAAATATGTACAAAAAATATTAGGTCAAAAACAGCTAAAATATACAATGTACAAAAGAGGCCCAAAACCCAACTTTCACATATGGGCTCCGATTCACTTGAACTTGGTCTTGTTTTGAAGGTACTTGAATGTACATTAGTTCAAAAGTGAGTAGGATTAAATCAGACACTGGATGGGGAAGATATGAGGGTTTTAGTCCGGAAATCCTGAAATTAGGGTTTGGGTTTTTGGTCCACTTATTTGGGTTAGTTATTTTTTGTATTTTTTGTTTATTCTTGTTAGTGATATGTACACAGTGGAGGTGGTTTTGTGTTATTCGGAGTTATCATGAATGAGTTAATAATCAGGTAAGTTAGGATATTTACAGGTCATTTTGGCTTGGATTTTTGGCTTCTTATTTTGTGCAGATTTTTGTGCTAAAATGCAATTCTTATGAAATCATGCATAAATGCTAATTATGCAGAATAGATGCTAAAATGCTGTTGATTTTAAGGGATTTGAGATTAATAAATGAGATTTAGAGTGATGAATACGAGATTCATCACACTCCTCTTTGACCCTCGCTCAGTTTGAGCCTTTCTACTGTTTTGCACTCCTTTTCATTCCTTGTTGACCATCGTATCCTTCCTCCAACATCCACTCCTCTCTTGCTTTGCGAAATCGAACCATGTATGGTTTACGTCGGGATCTTCGCCGACACCCACATCGATTCCATGGACTCTATTTCACCAATAAATTCGAGGCGACTCCCGAGAACCCGATCCGGACTTTGCGGATCGATCTCCAGGCTCCTCGTCTTCTACCTCCCTTTTGACCACCCAATAAACAGTGATCACTTTTGTCCCACTTTTACCGTTGTGAATGGAAGTCGATTACAGTCTACATCTTGTTCCATTCACAACATGTTGGGGTTGACCTTAACTCCAACCAGTATCATGACAGCTGAACAATAATGCAAGTGGTCTGATTCGGATTCTTTCATCCTGCAGATAGAAGGGCAGACTGAGCCCTGGCTTCTACTTCGGAATTCATTTCGTCCGACTCAGACCCTGATATGGCTCATCAAGGAAAGGGTAAGGGTCAGCAACCACCTCAACTAGAAGGGCAGTTGCCAGATCAGAATCAAGTTAATGCACAACTATTGGCATCTATCCAAGCTATCCAGCAGCAGCTGACAGAGCAAGCCCTGGCCCAGACCGCTTTTCAGGATATGCTGAATGATGTGATGAACAGAGCTGAGGGAGGAGGAGGTAGAGGAGGAGGTGGTGGTCCACCGGATGACGACGGAGAGCCAGAAATTAGGGGACAAAAGCCTATACTGAAGGAAACCTATAATCCTGGAGACAGCCAGATGACCGAGTGGATTCTCATTCCACCAGTACACGCTCACTTTGAGTTGAAGCCCCAGTTCCTCGCTCTCCTTCCATCTTTCCATGGAAACACAAGTGAAGAGCCGTACATCCACCTGCAGCAATTCTCCCGCATCTGCCGAACTACTCACTAACCGAATGTCCCTCTGGACATTGTCAAAATGATGGCATTCCCCTTCAGCCTGCAAGACAAGGCCCTTTATTGGGTCAACCATCTGGGGAAGGTTGTAACCACCTTGGAGGAACTGAAGTCCGCCTTTCTGCACAAATATTATCCTCTCGGCCGGCTCAACCAGATCCGAGCACGTATCAGCAACTTCTCCCAAGGGGCACATGAATCCATACACGAAGCTTGGGAGAGATTCACCGATCTGCAGGAGAAATGTCCCCATCATGAGATCCCAAAGACCAGTTTGGTCCAACACTTTTTTGGGGGTCTGAACATTGAGAGCCAAAGGCTCGTTGACGCAGCATGTGGGGGTTCACACTTCAACAAGGATGAAGATGCAGTCTGGCAGATATTCGAAGAAATGGCCGAAGGAGAGGCCGTCCTCTCTTCACCAAAAGCATACCAGAAGCAGCCCCAGATCCTCTAGAAGCAAGTACACATGGCAGCGTCCCGAGAGGCGGAGAGAGATGAGAGCTCCAACCTCAGCATCATTGGGGGCCATCTCTCAAAGGTTGACATTATTGAGAAACGATCACAGGATCTCGAAAAACTTGCGGTGATCGAAAAGAGGACTCAGAACTTGACAAGCTGGATCAGATCACCAAGCAGTTAGAACTGCTGGTGGGTACCATCAATTCTGTTCAGTCGGCAGCACCACTAGAAGCTCCAGTTGAGAGGAAAGACGAGCAACCACCGCTACATCAGCCTCAGCCGAGCCAGCAGCCACCGGCAGTCCAGCACGTGTACTACGTGCAGGCACCCGATCAGGGCCAGCCGTAGCAGCAGATGGTTGTGTATCAACCAGAGTTTGTATCAGGATCTGATTCGGTATTCCCACCACAACCCCTATTCCAGGAAGTGAACGGGGTATGGAGTCACGAAGCACAGCCGACCCGTCTTATGGGACAACCTCAGGGTCAGCTACCAGCCAATAGGCAAAACCACCAGCCTCAGGGTGGTCGTTTTGGGAAGTCCTCACAGCCGCCGCTGCTGTATCATCAGCCTCCCCAGTATGCCCATCAATGGAGGCAGAACCAGCAGTATCAGCAGCAGCCATACCGTCACTCACAGTCCTTCCATCAGTATGCAGCCGCTCCACCTCAGCAATACCAGCAGTATCCTCCTCCTTCTTATCAGCAGCTTTAGCTTCCTGCACCACCTCAGCATTACCAACAACAGCCTCATCATCAGCATATGCAACAACAACGTGGTATGCACGCTGAAACCACCGAGGCACCTCCAGTAAACCCCACCATGGACTGTCTAGCCCAACTTGTCAAAGGGCTGGCGGAAATGACCAAGCAGCTTGACGACCTGACCGCCACTAGAACTACCATCCCAGGTGATGAATACCCATTCATCACTCTTTATTCTTATATTTTAGCTACAAAACCTTTGCAAATGCATGTATATGCATGTAAATACAAATAATTATCAAAAGCATGCATTGTATAAAGTTTAATAATTAGCATGTTTTTGTGCAAAAATAAAAGAATAAAGATTAAAAAGAAAAAGAGGGAAATATTTAGAATAAATATTGAGCAACCTAACACAAGGGAGGGCTCAGCATGGGCCTGACCGCATAAAAGCCAAAGTAGAGAGAGATAGGGGCTCATGTGTGTAAATGATTATGTAAATAAATAAAAGTATTTTCCTCACAAAAATAGACTCAAATTGGTTTGTAAATATTTGTACATATTTATAGATATAAAAACAAGATAAAAATATAAAAATTAAAAAGAAACTAAAAACATCACTCATTAGTGTATATAGACCATCCATACATATTTATTTAGCCTTATATATAAATGAAATTAATTTCCAAAATTTTTGTAAATATTCTATGTTATATAGTGTAAATAAATAAAATAAAAACAATTAAAACAAAAACAAAATAAAAATAACAAATTAAAAACACAAAAATATATTGTAATATACCATGTATTTATATGTACATATGTATTTATTTCACCTATGTATATAAATAATTAAAGTAAAATAAAAATATCTTTTTATTCCTTATTTTATAATATAAATAAATAAAATATAAAATAGGGATAAAATTGTACAAAAATAAGAAATTAAAAATCAAAAATAAAAAACCTGTATAGTGTACATATACCTATATATAGCTATATAATGTATATACCTTATTTTTATTTTGAAAAATTAATTAAAAATCACTAAAAAATAGAAAAAAATAAAATAAAAATATTTCATGTTTTAACTTTTTGCAAATTCGGCCATTTGCTACCTTTAAATTCATTTTCAAAATCCAGCCACATGGCCTTCTCTCATTGGTCCTGGGGATTGTTGACCGCCTGGTCAACTCCCCCCCAGGACCACTTCACACGGGTTCTTAGCGGGTAACCCATCTTCTCGGATTTTTAACGCTTAAACCCGATTCATCCCCACTCAAACCCCAGGTCCAATTTGATCTTGATATACCCGAGACCCTCGCCGGAGCTCCTACATCGGGATCCGCGCGCTTCCACGCCCTACCTGCGCCTGTCTTCTCGAACTCTCCAGCATATAAAGCTCCAGCTCCGCCTCCTCGAATCTCATCTTTGGCCATTCGATTCCACCCCCTGTGAGCTCCAGCGTGCTCGTGAGAGTGACAGCTCGCGTCCTGTGCTGTTGAAGCGAGGAGAGGGAGCGTGACCACTGATCCGGCGAAGCTTCGCCGCCTTGCTCCGCCACCAGCAGGAGCTCGAGCCTCGGACGGAGACGCTCCTCGAGGCGAAGACCCAGAGCATCCTTAGCTCGTCCCCAGTCTCACCATCCACCCAGGTAGCCCCGTTGTTCCTTCTTTTTCTTTGATTTTCCATTTCCCCCAAATCGCCGCTCCGCCGTGTTACGCTGATTCCGACCACTCCATAGCTCTATTCGATCATCGGAATCCACATTCATCTTCGCCTTCTTCCCGCGCACCTTCTCCACATCTCCATACAACCCAGCTCGCACAGGAGCTGGGATTCGAGCTCCACCGTCCCCCCTTCGCCGGAGCTCGCCCATATCGCCCCACAGTACACCGTCACCCCGCCTAACCGGGTCGAGGCAGTTTGCCCTCGACCCGCGAGTCTTCTGGTCATCTTTGCAGGTACTACCCAACCCATCTGAGGGCTTGGGTCATTCGGGCCAGGAGCCTCGCCTCCACCGACCTCGCCGGAGCTCACCAGAGCTCGGTTGGGCCATCGGAGGACACCAGCAGCTGCGGAGCACCACGTCGGAGCTTCTCCGATCTTCAGGCGTAGCAGGGGAGGTCAGGAGCGCACGTACTGGGCCGGCGAACTTCGTCGGCCACCTGTTCTTCCTCGACCTTCAGCTGCCGTCCGATCAGACCTCCTGCTCCAGTTTGCATCTAGGCCGTCCGTTCAGGAGCAACAACCACCGTTTGATCTGAGGAGGATAGATCTGGACCGCCCGATGTTCGAGGGTTAGCCACAGAGAGCTACGACTGTTGATCACACCACGTGGCTTAACCCCAGCCGTCGGATCATAGCGAGGATCTTAGCCTTGGAGCGCTAGCCGATCCCCACCGTCGATCACTCCACGTGGCGTCCATCCTGCGGTCCACATAAATAAAGGGTAAACTACCCTTAGGCCCTTCTGTTTATTTCATTTCGCATTTAGTCCTGTAATTATCTAGTGTAGTTGTTTAGTTTTTGGGATATTTGCATCGAGGACCCTGTGCTTAGTTTTATTTGCAGTTATGCCCCTGTGTATGGTCTGACACGTGCATCGACACGTGAGTTTTTGGCTTATTTGCATATCATACCCCTGTAGTTCCGACTGTTAATGAATGAATGAAAGTTTGTGTTTATTTGCATTTATACCCCTGTGCGTATTTTATTTGAGCATGTGCGGATTTTGTTGGGTTATTTGCAGATAAGCCCCTAGGCTTTTGGTACCTGTTACCAAATAGCCCTCGGGACTTATTTTCATTACATTTGGGTCCCTGAGTGCCCCAGGCACGCGCGTAGCGCGTGTTTTGCTGGGTTAATTGCACCAGACCCCCCAGACTTCCGGGTATTTGCACTTTGCTCCCTATGCACTATGCCCCCTTTTCATTTTTGAATAAAATAGCAAATTACCTCCAAATCCAATGAAAATTGGATACATGGCTCCTGCCATAGTGTAAAATTTTCAAGGATTTTTGGAGACATTTCTGAGTTGATTTAATATTTTTAAAGAATCAAAAAGATCTAATTTTGCTACCGTCTAACTTTAAAAATCACAAAAAAATATTAAATAGTGTCTAAAAATTACAAAAAAATTGTCTACTGCTTGTTTTGTTATGTTTGATGTTCTAGCCAATTTGGGCTATTTTTCATTACTGAAAACCACTAAAAACTGAAAAACTCTTACAATCTTATAAAAATTCTAATAAATAAACCAAAAACCCAAAAATAATAATTTAGGTGCCTAATTTTTCCTTGTTTTATTCTCCATACAGGAAAAATACCTCCCAACTAATTTGGGGCCTCTAGATATTTTATCTAGGTCCTTTTAGCTCGGCTGGACAGTACCTTTCATTTCAGTCACTGTTTCATTTTTAGAAAATTAAATAAACATCAGAAAAATCCCAAAAATTCACCAAAAACACTAAAAATTATAAAACACATAAAAATATTTTTGTCAGAATTTTTGGTTGATTTTTAGTGCATTTAATAAATTGTTGAAGTGTGAAGTTTCTTTGCTTTTATTATTTTCTTAACATATTAAAAATCCAAAAAATATAAAAACCCTTAAAAACCACCAAAAATATCTTCTCTTCTCTGATTGACTACTTCGTAGGCCGCAAGGCCAACCCGTGCTCCTTGTGTTCGACCCTGGTCGCTATACCAGGTTAAATTAATAGCAGGACCGCTATTTTGTGTTTGATTGATTTTTCTCTATCTGGTGGTCTATATTTTTCTTGATTGACCGCATCTGGTGACTTGGGGTCGCAACGACCATTTGAGATACCTCTACCTGAGTCGCCTTGGTTTTGCGCGTCGTCAGAATGGCGCCGTTGCTGGGGATCGAACCCGGGTCACTCGCGTGACAGGCGGGAATACTGACCACTATACTACAACGACCCACGCGTCATCAGAATGGCGCCGTTGTCGGGGAGTACGGCTTAGTAGTTGTTTTTCCGCGATTTTCTTTTACGCAGTTTTCTGTACATATTCCTGTATACACATTTGATCTGTTTATATATTCATTTGGTCTGACATTCTTGCTTGTTTTCTTGCGAGGGCTCGAGGATCGAGGCAGCTTCTTCGGAAGCCGACGCAACCGCGAGAATCGGAGGCGGCTCTCTTCTTTATAGAGCCGCAGGAGAGCGCAGGAGAGCGGGCAGGAGTGCAGGAGCCGCGGAATAGCCGTGGATTAGCAGAGTTTAGATTAGGATTTATTTCCCGTGTATTTGAACTATTGTAATAATACAGGTACATTCGGACAGACATTGGGACTCTAGGGTTCTGTTTCGCCGAGCATCGGTGTGCTCGGGGGTCCCATTTAGGTTTTTCGCGGTATTTTTTCGCGGTTTTAGCTTTTTAGCTGCCTTTTACGATTTTTCACGGTTTTTCTCGAGCCCCTAGATTTAGGATTTTCTGCTTGACTGTGCCGTAATTAGTAGGATCCCCACACTTAATTGATTGCCTGTTCCTATAGAGCGATAATTGGACCTACTAATAAATCAATAATAAAAATAGTTTAGTCGCTTTCCTGAGAGCCTACGCGTCATGAGCCTACCCCGTCAAGCGCTACTCCTGAACTCGACCTGTCGAGAAGAGGAGGGGTGGGTCTAGACCGTACTCTTTGGATCGAGGGCGAGTGACTAGGCTAGACAGTTCTATCGAGTAGAAATTGCCTGTTTAGGACTCGGTTTTCACCGCTGCACCATTTAGGTAGTTTATTTCCTGTCTTTAAATTCTACGCGAATCACTTTGCATGTAGACTGCTGGAGTCAGGTACGCATTTCTATCTCTGCATGCATCATTGATTTCTCGTGCTTCGGCTTTTTCGTCTTCTCCCCCCTGTTTTGGACTTAATAACCAAGAGAACCGAAAAATTTGTTAGGCCTTTGCTTTTATTGGAAAAAAATTAAAAAAGAAAAATCATAAAATTGAGACTGGTTAAGACTATTGACCCTAATAGACATTCACCTTAAAAATTTGTCTTGGGGAGAGCAACCCCCTCATTGTTTGGTTTACTTGCGCGAGAGAGTGACCCGCACCCTAGGTAGAGCCCTCCGGTGCTATTTCTAGCTGACTACCGACTCTTCCGTGCGGGCCAGTCGGTTGGAGTAGCATCGGGTATCCCAACAGGTCACGTAAGTGCTCTGATAGACTGTTTGTTCACCTAATAAAAACTGACAAGATAATTTGACCGAGCCTTCACGGTCTTCAGCTCGTGTTGTGTTGGTGAACAGAGGGGTTTGCATTTTGATCATAGTTTCTCCAGATCCCATCCGCACTACTCGACCAGATCACGATGATGGGTAGACGCTCTCTTAGGCAGCCTCTGGCTGCACCGCTTTCGGGCACGTCTACCCAGTCATCTAGGTTGGCCCGCGAGAGCCGAGACCAGTTCTCCGAGCCCGAGTATGATTCCGCCCTGTTCCCCCTCGACCCCCTTTCTTTCGGTTCTGAGAGATATGAGCCAGAGGAGAGACTCACAGATTTGACAGCACCTGAGTTTGGCTCGTTTGAATTTGCAGACGCCATGGCCGGTAGTTCTGAGGATCGCTCCCGTCAGCCTGAGCACTTCATATTGGATCAGGGAGCGATCAACTCCACCCTGATCGCCTCTTTAGAGACCGTCCAGCAGCAGTTGAGAGATCAGGGAGCTTTCATGCTCGACATGAGGAGAGAGATGGAGCAGATGCGAGTAGAGTGCGAGGAGCGCAGAGAGGGACCGAGGATTCCAGAGGATGCAGATGCAGCAGCCGCAGCAGCAGCCGCAGCAGCAGCCGCAGCAACCGCCGCAGCCGCGGCCGGAGGACCACCGAGACCGATGTGGGAGTTGCACAACCCCGGATCGACGCTGACGCACCACTGGGTAGTACTTCCAGCCATCGTCGGGGACTTCAAATTCCCCCCGAACACCTTGCAGTTACTCACCCGCTTCCACGGGCTCGCGACTGAGGAGCCCCATCTCCACCTCCAGGAGTTTCTGATGATTTGCAGCACTGTCCACGACCGTCAGGTGGACCAGGATACGATCAGGATGATCGCCTTCCCCTTCTCCCTAGCAGACAGAGCAGCCACCTGGCTGAAGCATTTGGGGAAGTTTGTTTACACCTGGGAGCAGCTCCGCACCGAGTACTTGAACAAGTACTATCCACTCGGGCGGACCAATGCAGCGAGGGCTCTGATCAGCAACTTCTCCATGCTCCCCAACGAGCAATTCCATGAGGCATGGGAGAGGTTTCGTGAGCTTACTGACTGATGCCCGCACCATGATATCTCGAAGCCGAACCTTGTGCAGAGCTTCTTCAGCGGGCTGACACCAGAGCTCCAGGGCTTGGTGAATGCTTCTTGTGGCGGGTCCTATTTCGCCAAGGATCACGACCAGGTCTGGGCCATCTACGAGGAGATGGCCGAGAACTATATGGTGATGTCCCAGACCCGGTTGTATACTCAGGGCAGGCCCCAGCAACAGCCAGGACCCGTGCAGTACCAGAGGATAGCACGGGTCGATGCCGGTCCATCCAGTTCATCCACATTAGCAGCAGCACAGGCAGATTCATCCGCTGCGGATATGGGTATTATCAGCGAGAAGTTGGACCGCATGGAGCTGATTGAGAAGAAGCAGTGCCAGGGCATCACGCAGATGGAGCAGATGGCACAGACTCTGAGCGACATGAAGACCCAGCTCATGTGTCTCCAGGAGGCACAGACGGCTTCACAGCCCCGTCTTCAATCGCGAGGCGATACCGGCAGCAGCAGCTCGTCCCAGCGCTCCAGCTCCTTTCAGCAGCCTAGACAGGTTCACCTTGTACAGGCAGAGCCGTACCAGCAGCAACAGCCCTCTTACCAGTCTCCACAATCTCCAGACATGCAGATGGTGGTATACCAGCCGGATCAGCCTCTGGCAGTACTCCCGCCAGCCCAGTTCGATGCAGAGCCGTTGATGGATGTCAACGGGATTTGGTATGACCGTCCCCAGCCTGGGATCCGACGAGACCATCCTGGATTCAGGTGGGGGAGTGGAGGTACCCAGCCCCAACAGCAGTCATCCGGTCAGGGAGGGCAGTATAGCCAGCAGAGAGATCACCAGCAACAACAGCCCCCAGCCCACCAGCCATACCAGCAGTCGTCCTTCGTTCCTCGTCCCTATTAGCAGCAGGGACAGTCTTGGAGACGTGAGCAGCAGGCTCACCAGCCACACCAGCAGCAGCATTCTCCCTCCTACCCCTCTCATCAGCAGTAGCACCGGTTCCAGCAGCCTCAGCCCCAGAGAGGCTACCCATCGGGCTCCCATGAGAGCCCCGCCTTGGATGACATAGCCCGCCTCCTCACAGACCAGCAGGCTACCTTTAGACGAGAGATGGACGAGTTTCGCCAGGAGATGCGGGACCTGATGAGAGGGAAGGCCGCCATTCCTGCACAGATAGAGCCGAATCCCAATAGCCTCAAGAGGAAGTCTGAGCAGGTAGTTTACACTGAGCATGCCACTTCTAGTGATCCATTTGATGATATGTCTTCAGATCTGTTTGATGCTGATTTTGTTACACTTAGGAGCGGTAGAGCACCAGCAGGCGGCGCCTCATCTGAGCGACGACTCGAGGATCCACCTAGGGCGCCATATGAGGAGGAGGAGAGCGGTACTGAGGCCGCACCCAAGGATGACGGTGGTACTGATGCCACCAAGGATGCTGATTCCACCGGCGGTACTGAGGCCGCCGCTTCACCAGTTCGAGGAGGTGGTACTGACGCCACCAGAGTAGCCGAGCCAGCACGCGGTACTGAGGCCGCGAGACGTCTAGCAGAGCCATCCCGTGGTGGTACTGAGGCCACCTGTGTTTTTGTAGAGAGAGCAGTTGTTTTTCCTTCTGTTGATGTATCTCAGAACACTGCTTTGAATAAAGGAAAATGTTTAGTTTCTTCTGGTCCCACTGTGGTGATTGATGTATGTGCGGATCCGGCCGTCGAGCCGTCTAGACCTCTTCCTCGTCCTTCATCTGAGAAGGACCCTGTGATCCCCTTCCCTAGAGCCCTTCAGATGGGGAAGGGGAAGAAAAGAGAAAAAGACCCAAAAAAGAGATAGCAGGAGGAGTTCAGCCAGAGCATGATTGATCGATTTCACATACAGCTGACCCTTCAGGAGGCTTTGCAGCACATCCCCCTTCTTCAGCGATCTTTGAGAGATAGGACCACAGTCAGGAGGAGGAGGAGGAACCATCATTCAGAGATACATGTGCTGACGAAAGCCACGTGCTTCGCGATCCAGAACCATCTGCTGGCCAAGAGGCCAGATTCAGGAGCCCCGTATGTCAGATGTCAGATTAGTGAGCAGAGGTTTGACCGGACTCTATTGGATAGCGGATCGTCTATCAACCTCCTTCCGGCAGCCCTTCTCGACCACTTCGAGTTGGGCACTCTTCGACAGAGCAGGACAGTCCTTCAGTTTGCTGATCGATCTGTCAAGAGGCCGAAGGGGTTGTTGCGAGACGTTATCGTCACGATTCAGGGCCTGCAATTCCTCGTGGACTTCGTAGTGTTGGACATGGAGATCCCTGATTCAGTGGCCGATACCCCCATCATCCTCGGTCGTCCATTCTTGGCCACAGCCAAGGCGGTGACTGATCATGATAGTGGGAAGGTATACTTTCGCGTCGAGGGCGAAAGTGTACAAATAGAGACGGTCGAGGACTGCAGAGCCAGAGAGAGAGCATGCTCAGAGTCCAGCACAGATACAGAGCAGCTGACAGACGCCGGGCTAGACATCCACCAAGACTGTGATTTTGTGATCACAGATGATGAGGCAGCATGGGCAGACCCTTCTGCACAAGCCATCCTCTCATTTCCAGACACCACTGATGCGGAGATGACAATAGAGGAGAGCTTGGAGAGCACAGCCCTGGTCCAGAATACTACAGAGGCAGCAGAGCCGGTTCTCGACCGCAACACGGTTCTTAGTGATGGTGGTACTGAGGCCACCTTGTGTGATGGTGGTACTGATGCCACCTTGGTTGATGCAGATCCCTCGGATTCAGAGTCTGATTGGGCATATTGTGATGATCAGATGCCAGACCTGAGTCCACCAGAGCCTACTGATGAGGAGGAGGTAGAGGCAGAGCAGATCAGAGACAACACAGTTGAGCAGCCTTCTCCAGATCCAGTTTACGAGAGCTCGTATTCTTTCTCCCAGGCAGATTTGGCAGATTTAACAGCATTCACGCACCTTCTTCCGAGGCCAGATTTGCCAGCACCCAACTGTCCAGAGCTGAAGCCGCTCCCTACTTCGTTGAAGTATTGGTTCCTTGCGGGTGAACCTGAGATGTACCCAGTCATCATCTCCGCCGATCTGACTGGAGAGCAAAAATCCTGTTTGATGGGGGTTCTTGAAAAGAACCGCAAGGCAATCGGATGGAGCGTAGCAGATCTCCATGGGATTAGTCCATCAGTGTGCTCCCACCATATTTATCTCGAGGAGGGGGCGAAGCCATCGCGTGAGTTCCAGCGGCGGCTGAACCCCAACCTGAGAGAGGTCGTGATGAAGGAAATATCAAAATGGTGGAGTGCAGATTTTATTTATCCCATTTCCGACTCCAAGTGGGTCAGCCCCTTGCATGTGGTGCCCAAGAAGACGGGCATCACGACTGTGATCAGTGAGTCGGGAGAGGAGATTGCTACACGAGTACCCACCTCTTGAAGGGTCTGTGTTGACTACAGGAGACTCAACCAGGCCACCAAGAAGGACCATTTCCCCCTACCTTTTATTGACCAGATTATTGAGAGACTGGCAGGGAAGAGCCATTATTGCTTCCTGGATGGGTACTCGGGCTACAACCAGGTGGCCATCGCTCATGAGGATCAGGAGAAGACCACCTTTACCTGTCCCTTTGGTACATATGCCTTTCGACGCATGCCATTTGGGCTATGCAATGCCCCTGCGACTTTTCAGAGGTGCATGCTGTCGATCTTTTCGGACATGGTAGGGGAGTGTTTGGAGGTCTTCATGGATGATTTCTCGGTCTACGGCGACGGATTCGACTCCTGTCTTGACTGCCTAGACCGAGTACTCCAGCGATGTATTGAGTACCATTTGGTTCTATCTTGGGAGAAGAGTCACTTCATGGTGACTCAAGGGACGGTGCTTGGCCATATCATCTCCAATAGGGGCATGGAGGTTGATCCGGCCAAGGTTGATGTCATTAGAAAACTCGCACCGCCGTCCAATTTGAGGCAGCTACGGTCATTCCTGGGGCACGTTGGATTTTATAGGAGATTTATTCAGGATTTCAGCAGGATTGCCCGGCCGTTGACTGACCTCTTGACGAAAGACACCGAGTTCCTTGTCGATGACAAGTGTCTTTCGTCCTTTGTGACTCTCCAGCAGTGTGTTATTGAGGCTCCTGTCCTCCAGCCGCCTGATTGGTCTCTCCCATTCGAGATCATGACGGATGCCTCCGATTTTGCCGTAGGAGCCGTGCTGGGACAGAGGAGGGATGGAGTTCCATTTGCTATCCACTACGCTAGCCGCACATTGGATTCCGCCCAGCAGAATTACACGGTCACAGAGAAGGAAATGCTAGCCGTAGTGTTTGCCCTAGATAAGTTTCGATGTTATATCATTGGATCTAGAGTGAATTTGTACATAGATCACACCGCCATCAGGTACCTCATGGCAAAGAAGGATGCCAAGGCCAGACTGACTAGATGGATCCTTTTACTCCAGGAGTTCGACATTGAGATCAAGGATAAGCCTGGAGTCAAGAATGTGGTGGCCGATCACCTCTCCCGTTTAGAGCAGCCTGAGGAATCTGAGCAGATAGATCCCATTTGTGAGACCTTCCCAGATGAGGCGATCCTTGCTATTGCCTCACTCCCGTGGTATGCTGATATTGTGAACTTTCTCGTTGTTGGGAAAGTCCCACAAGATTGGCCCAGGCAGAGGCTTGAGACCTTCCTTGCGAAGGCCAAGTCCTACCACTGGGAGGATCCCATCCTTTACCACGAAGGAGGGGATAGTGTCTGGCGTAGGTGCATCCCTCAGGATGAGCACCATAGCGTCCTCACTTACTGCCACAAGCTTGAGGCAGGAGGACATCACTCTGGGAGGAGAACAACACAAAAAGTGCTCCAATCCGGCTTGTGGTGGCCTACCCTCTTCAAGGACTCTGATGAGTTCGTGAAGAGGTGTACTGACTGTCAGAGGATGGGCACTTGTGGACAGCGTGATATGATGCCGATGCAGCCCATTCACTTCTGTGAGGTTTTTGACGCATGGGGCATCGATTTCATGGGTCCATTCCCTAAGAGTCAGGGATTTGAGTACATTCTGTTGGCCATGGATTATGTTAGTCGTTGGGTTGAGGCTATCCCCGCCCGAGCTGCTGATGCGAGGACAGTATGCAGATTTTTGAGGAAGCACATCATCACGCGATTCGGGGTTCCTCGAGTATTGATTTCAGATGGGGGGTCTCATTTCATCAACGACCAGGTGAAGGCACTTGCCAGTGAGTTCGGCATAGACCATCGAGTTGCCACTCCATACCATCCACAGACGAATGGTTTAGCAGAGGTCTCGAACTGGGAGATCAAGACTATTTTGCAGAAAGTCGTTCACCCTGACCGAAAGGATTGGTCACAGCTTTTGGACTCGGTCTTGTGGGCTTATAGAACGTCTTTCAAGACACCATTGTGCACATCTCCCTTTCGCCTAGTTTATGGCAAGCCGTGCCATTTACCTGTTGAGTTGAGGCACAAGTCACTATGGGCAGTTACAGATATTCTTATGGATCCAGATGGTGTAGGAGACCAGAGGAGGGCAGAGTTAGCAGCCCTAGAGGAGTTGAGAGATACAGCTTTCTCAAACAGCCTACATTATAAGGAGAAAGTGAAGGAGTGGCACGATTCTCACATCAGCCACAAGCATTTTGAGATTGGACAGAGAGTATGGCTGTTTGATGCGAGGCTTCGTTTGTTTCCAGGGAATCTACAGAGCAAGTGGAAGGGACCCTACTTAGTCAGAAAGGTACACGACAATTTGTACATATTTATAGATATAAAAACAAGATAAAAATGTAAAAATTAAAACAAACTAAAAACATCACTCATTAGTGTATATAGACCATCGATACATATTTATTTAGCCTTATAAATAAATGAAATTAATTTCCAAAATTTTTGTAAATATTCTATGTTATATAGTGTAAATAAATAAAATAAAAACAATTAAAATAAAAACAAAATAAAAATAACAAATTAAAAACACAAAAATATATTGTAAATATACCATGTATTTATATGTACATATGTATTTATTTCACCTATGTATATAAATAATTAAAGTAAAATAAAAATATCTTTTTATTCCTTATTTTATAATATAAATAAATAAAATATAAAATAGGGATAAAATTGTACAAAAATAAGAAATTAAAAATAAAAAATAAAAAACCTGTATAGTGTACATATACATATATATAGCTATATAATGTATATACCTTATTTTGAAAAATTAATTAAAAATCACTAAAAAATAGAAAAAAATAAAATAAAAATATTTCATGGTAACTTTTTGCAAATTCGGCCATTTGCTACCTTTAAATTCATTTTCAAAATCCAGCCACGTGGCCTTCTCTCATTGGTCCTGGGGATTGTTGACCGCCCGGTCAACTCCCCCCCAGGACCACTTCACACGGGTTCTTAGCGGGTAACCCATCTTCTCGGATTTTTAGCGCTTAAACCCGATTCATCCCCACTCAAACCCCGGGTCTGATTTGATCTTGATATACCCGAGACCCTCGCCGGAGCTCCTGCATCGGGATCCGCACGCTTCCACGCCCTACCCGCGCCTATCTTCTCGGACTCTCCAGCATATAAAGCTCCAGCTCCGCCTCCTCAAATCTCATCTTTGGCCATTCGATTTCACCCCCTGTGAGCTCCAGCGTGCTCGTGAGAGTGACAGCTCGCGTCCTGTGCTGTTGAAGCGAGGAGAGGGAGCGTGACCACTAATCTGGCGAAGCTTCGCCGCCTTGCTCCGCCACCAGCAGGAGCTCGAGGCTCGGAGGGAGACGCTCCTCGAGGCGAAGACCCAGAGCATCCTTAGCTCATCCCCAGTCTCACCATCCACCCAGGTAGCCCCGTCGTTCCTTCTTTTTCTTTGATTTTCCATTTCCCCCAAATCGCCGCTCCGCCGTGTTACGCTGATTCCGACCACTCCATAGCTCTATTCGATCATCGAATCCACATTCATATTCGCCTTCTTCCCACGCACCTTCTCCACATCTACATCCAACCCAGCTCGCACAGGAGCTGGGATTCGAGCTCCACCATCCCCCTTCGCCGGAGCTCGCCCATATCGCCCCACAGTTCACCGTCACCCCGCCTAACCGGGTCGAGGCAGTTTGCCCTCGACCCGCGAGTTTTCTGGTCATCTTTGTAGGTACTACCCAGCCCATCTGAGGGCTTGGGTCATTCGGGCCAGGAGCCTCGCCTCCGCCGACCTCGCTGGAGCTCACCAGAGCTCGGCTGGGCCATCAGAGGACACCAGCAGCTGCGGAGCACCACGTCGGAGCTTCTCCGATCTTCAGGCGCAGCAGGGGAGGTCAGGAGCGCACGTTCTGGGCCGGCGAACTTCGCCGGCCACCTGTTCTTCCTCGACCTTCAGCCACCGTCCGATCAGACCTCCTGCTCCAGTTTGCATCTGGGCCATCCGTTCAGGAGCAGCAGCCACCGTTTGATCTGAGGAGGATAGATCTGGACCGCCCGATGCTCGAGGGTTAGCCACAGAGAGCTACGACCGTTGATCACACCATGTGTCTTAACCCCAGCCGTCGGATCATAGCGAGGATCTCAGCCTTGGAGCGCCAGCCGATCCCCACCGTCGATCACTCCACGTGGCGTCCATCTTGCGGTCCACATAAATAAAGGGTAAACTACCCTTAGGCCCTTCTGTTTATTTCATTTCGCATTTATTCCTGTAATTATCTAGTGTAGTTGTTTAGTTTTTGGGATATTTGCATCGAGGACCCTGTGCTTAGTTTTATTTGTAGTTCTGCCCCTGTGTATGGTCTGACACGTGCATCGACACGTGAGTTTTTGGCTTATTTGCATATCATACCCCTGTAGTTCTGACTGTTAATGAATGAATGAAAGTTTGTGTTTATTTGCATTTATACCCCTGTGCGTATTTTATTTGAGCATGTGCGGATTTTGTTGGGTTATTTGCAGATAAGCCCCTGGGCTTTTGGTACCTGTTACCAAATAGCCCTCGGGACTTATTTTCATTACATTTGGGTCCCTGAGTGCCCGAGGCACGTGCGTAGCGCGTGTTTTGCTGGGTTAATTGCACCAGACCCCCCAGACTTCCGGATATTTGCACTTTGGTCCCTATGCACTGTGCCCCCTTTTCATTTTTGAATAAAATAGCAAATTACCTCCAAATCCAACGAAAATTGGACACATGACTCCTACCATAGTGTAAAATTTTAAAGGATTTTTGGAGACATTTCTGAGTTGATTTGATATTTTTAAAAAATCAAGAACATCTAATTTTGCTACTGTCTAATTGTAAAAATCACAAAAAATATTAAATAGTGTCTAAAAATTACGAAAAAATTGTCTACTGCTTGTTTTGTTGTGTTTGATTTTCTAGCCGATTTTGGCTATTTTTCATTACTGAAAACCACTAAAAACTGAAAAACTCTTAAAATCTTATAAAAATTCTAATAAATAAACCAAAAACCCAAAAATAATAATTTAGATGCCTAATTTTTTCTTGTTTTATTCTCCATACAGAAAAATACCTCCCAGCTAATTTAGGGCCTCTAGATATTTTATCTAGGTTCTTTTTAGCTCGGCTGGACAATACCTTTCATTTCAGTCACTGTTTCATTTTTAGAAAATTAAATAAACATCAGAAAAATCCCAAAAATTCACCCAAAACACTAAAAATTATAAAACACATAAAAATATTTTTGTCAGAATTTTTGGTTGATTTTTAGTGTATTTAATAAATTGTTGAAGTGTGAAGTTTCTTTGCTTTTATTATTTTCTTAACATATTAAAAATCCAAAAGATATAAAAACCCTTAAAAACCGCCAAAAATATCTTCTCTTCTCTGATTGACTACTTCGTAGGCCGCAAGGCCAACCCGTTCTCCTTGTGTTCGACCCTGGTCGCTATACCAGGTTAAATTAATAGCGGGACCGCTATTTTGTGTTAGATTGATTTTCCTCTATCTGGTGGCCTATATTTTTCTTGATTGACCGCATCTGGTGACTTGGGGTCGCAACGACCATTTGAGATACCTCTACCCGAGTCGCCTTGGTTTCGCGTCGTCACCAGCTCAGGTCGAAGCCAACCCCAATAATTTCAAGAAGAAAGAGCAGGTAGAATGTGATGTCCTGTCCGTGTCTGTGACGAATGGGATTGGGCCGAGGTCGTGTCTTTCCACAAGGCGGATCGACAGTCGCTGAGTTTACTTCAGACAGAATCCCAAATCGATCAACAATTAACCCACAATAAATATATGCAATGAATATCCAAAAATGTGGAGTTAAAATTTATTATAACTCTACATGTAAATGTGTATAGGTGTAAGCACAAGTAGAGGTCGAACACTGGGAGGCGAAGGGAATGTATGTGTGTTGTGTAATTATTCAATCCTTTGTTCACGTCCATTTATTGTTTTAGTGGGTTTTGGGTTTTATAATTTTTTTTACTTTTTTTTGTTTTTATATATTTTATTTGGTTTTTATATTATATATTTTTTTATTTTTACTTATATAAATACGGATATATACATATACATATAATATATAAAGAGATACATATATAAGTAGAGAGAGGGAGGAGTAATATAGTATATACATGTATATAAATGCTTAGAATATATAAATACATATTTTTTTGCTTTTTAATATTTTTCTAATTTTTTTGTTGTTTTTCTGAAGTATTTCTAATTTTTATGTATTTTTGATTCAAAATTGTCCACAATATGGGACTAAATATATATACCCGAATATAATTTGGGTTTTAAAAATATAAAATAAGTATCAAAATTAACCCAAATTAATTTTAATACATTTACAATAATATATAGATAATTATAAAAGAGAAAAAAATTGGGGGGGGGGGGTTTCAAGGATTTTTCTAATTTTTAGTTGGATTTTGGGGCTTTTTGATTTTTTTAATTTTCTTTTTCATATTTGTAGGGTTTTTCATTTTGTGGACTCAATATATATATATAATTATACCATATATAATTTTTTTTGGAATTTTTAAAAAAACATTTTCTAATTTTTTTGTATTTTCTAATTTAAAAAATGCAAAAGGGCTTCTTTTTCATTTTTAATAATTAGGAAAAATGCAAAAAATGCAGAATAAAATATGGGCGTGAAAATACAAGGCATGAAGCATTTAACCTAATTTTTCGCGATTTTAGAAGCCTCATAGGTATTTAAAATAACTAGATAAAAGACACACAACTAAAACAGCCTGGCAGGGGCATTTTTGCAAATGAAATAAATTCCAGGGGCATCAGTGCAAAAATACCAAAATATAATAACGAGTTCTGCAATTTTAAGGACTAAAATCAATTAAGCAAACCCGCCAGGGCCCCCTTGCAAATTAACCACCACGTGGGACTGCACGTGATCTGCACCCACAGGGACCAAAACACAATTTCTGAAAATATAGGGTCCTGGTTGCAATTTTTCACAATAATAATACCGCTTTATATTTTATTTTATGGACTAAAAATAAATACGCGAACATACAGGGGGACTTGTGCAATTTTACCACCTCACGTGGGACGACACGTGAGGTGACGTGGACTGGACCCAAGTGTAATATGAAAACAAGACATGGGGTCACATGCAAAATTTCCACATTATTTACAACGTTATATTTTATTTACAATATTAAACATTAAATATACAAAAGGCAGGGGCTAGATATGCAATTTACCCCTAATAGGCGCGCTGGCGAACAGCTAAGATTACTTCACTTGATACGCGTCGCACATCCAACGGCCGATACCGCTTCGCGATCCACGGCTTGGATTAGATCATCCAAGATGATCTGACGGTCTGAGTGCGGGGGATCGGACGGCTGAAACTCAACCTGGGCCTTCGTCTTCATCCAACTGCGGAGAGCTGGCTTGGAAGAACAGGGAAGAACGCTCGTCGGGGTGAGCTTCTTCCAACCAAATCTCGCGCCTCCGCCGGTCTTCGTCGCTCTTGAAGGTCCCAAATGCTTCCTGGAAGGTTGCTTGATCTGCTGGAGGTGGTAGATCGGCCGGAGGTGCCCTGGAGTGGTGCCACGAGCTCGGAGAAGAAATGGGGCTCCAGGTACCTCCGCCAGCTTGTAATTCGTCTCCTGGTGCTTTCCCAAGCGCCTGACCTGCACAGAAAGCTCACGCGGCTCGAGGGCTCACCCTCGACCTGGGGTTTGAAGCTGAAAGCACGGGGACGGTGGTAGGCGGAGAAGCTCCGGCGAAGGGTGGTGGAGGAGCTTCGATTCGCGGAACCAAGGAGGCTCCGGTTGATAGGGAGTAGCTGGAAGGTGGAGAAGGCGGTGGGAAATGAAATGAAGGCGGAATGGTGGTCGGATACAGGGTGAACTACGAATCGGCCTTTCTACGTTACAACTAAGGGCTAATGATTAATCGAAAGACATAAATGAAATGCTGAAATAAAATCCTAACTAAAATAAGTGAAAGCGCAGCTCTTATACCTGTGGGCCTCCAGGGAGCAGGGCGACCGCCGGAGCGCCGCCGCGACAAAACTTTCCTCCATCTCCGGCTGAACCGAGGTGCTGGGAAGCGCCTCCTGTCACGAGGGCTCCACCAGGAGCTGATTCAAGCTCAAAGAGGGGGATGAAATTGGCCAAATTCAGCCGAGGAGGAGGAAGCTTTTATTTATACACATTCCAGGGGACCCCCAGTGACCGGCGATTATTAAAGAATCGGGGCTATGTACAATGGATCTAAGATCTCGACGAAAATCTTGGATGATCAGGGAAGATCTTTCATGAAGGATTCGAGTGTGATGGGTGGACGAGACGGCCGCAAAAATGGGATGAAAATTGGGGAAATGATGGTCCTGGTGCGCCTGGTCCCATATGGGACAGTTGACCAGGGGTCAACTCAGGCCGCACCCTGGTTGGTCCACGCCAGCCGCTAAAAGACAAAACATGGGATTTTAGCCTAAATTGATTTATTTGCCATAGTAAATGATTTTATTAGAATTTTCTTAAAATATAAAAAATGTGTAATTTTTTATGTAGTATTTATTCGTGATTTTTATTGAATTTTTCGAAGTGTTTTATTATGGTTTTAATTTAATAATGTGTATATGTATGTATTTACATGTATTTTGTGTATTTTATTTTTTACTTTGTTTATTTTCTTTTAATATTTTATTGGCTTATTTTATAAATTTATAATGTATTTTTGTGAGTATAAAGGTATTTTTATTTAATTTTTAGGAGTTTATTTACATTTTTAAATAAATAGGTATATGTATATGTAAGTATAGTTATAGGTATTTTACCTATATATTATATACATTTTATTTATTTAATGCATTTTATTTTTGTTTTAATTTTGTATTTGTATTTTAATAAGTTATATAATATATACATTGTTATAAAAATATAAATGAATAAAGAATAAAAGAATAAAAATCCCTTTTATTTATATACATTCTAACATAGGTATTTTGCCTATGTGATACATAGACTTATTTTATTTCACAAATTCTTTTTAGTTTTCTTTTAATCTCAATATGTACATGTATTGTAAACATTATTTACAAGATACTAAAAATATAAATTTATAAAAATAATGAATATTGAATAAATGGAATATTTTAATCAGGTATTATGTACAAGGTGGGCCAAAAACCTAACTTCCATAGATGGACTCCAAAAATTATGAAACCAATTTTATAAAATAGTTCATGGAATGCTATATACAATTAAAAGTGAGTTTTGGGTGATTTGGAGTTTTTATTTGCAAGATATGGGTCTGTGAAGTTGAGATTCTTGCTTTTTATTTTGTGTATAAAATGTGCACTGAGTGTTATTTTTACACAAACTCAATTTTGTATTTTTAATTACGTTATTATCTACAACTTTCATGAACAAAGTTTCTTTATTTGAGGAATAAATAATTATGTACAAAATAGGTGTCAAAAATGCATAAATAAATGCATGAATAAATGAGGTATTTATTGTATTCCGGCCCTTATCTCCCCCTGCTTTATTCCTTGTCGACCAATTCCATGCTGGCGTTGGTCTCGGGGTTAGGGTCATAAAATATTTGCAATATTTTATTCCTTTTTCTTTTCTTCCCTTTAT
Organism: Ottelia alismoides; assembly: GCA_037367405.1. Taxonomy (NCBI): domain Eukaryota; kingdom Viridiplantae; phylum Streptophyta; class Magnoliopsida; order Alismatales; family Hydrocharitaceae; genus Ottelia; species Ottelia alismoides. The sequence continues at coordinate 82,784 of JAZKJV010000953.1, read as the reverse complement.
TCTATAATTTTGGCATTAAAAACCTTATTCTATGTACAATAAACACAATAACGAATGGATGCTATTATGTACAAATTGAGGTTATTTACATGCATTTGCCGGGGTTTTTAAGGTCAAAATGATAGAACAAAGGTGATGAAATGGAGATTCATCACCCCCTATACTTGCCTTTGCTAGTCCCTAGCAAACACTTATGCAATAAGTATAAAAGAATAAAGAATAAGAAGAAAAGAAAAAGCAAAAGTAAAGAATGTAAAGAATAAATTGAATTGATCATGATTATTAGACTTGTTTGTACAAAATCAAAGTTTGGAGCTCAAATTAGACCTTGGTGTGAGAATGTGTGCGGAACCTAATCGAGAACCAAATTTAAAACACAACAGCCTTCGAGAGTCACAGCACTCGGTTCAAATCACCTCAATAACCAGGTCAGAACTAGCCTACGTCATACACAAACCCTTATGACTATGAAGCTGACTTGTACAGTGTAAGTGATGGTGGCTCTCCCCAGCTGAAATGTCAAAGGGACTGACTTCTCCAGAATGACAACCCAATGATTCCCCAATCCAGCCCTCTACCGTCGAGGAGCGGGGTATTCCCTTCTAAGTTCAAGTGGCAACCGACTCAAGAAGAGGGGGAATAAGAGGTATAGAATTTTGGGAGCTCAACCAGTGTAACTAAGTCTTCCGCTGCAAGCTTCATGAGATGTAACATGGATACCATAAGCTTTTGCTTTATTGGACTATATACACCACGGTGGGGTTATTAAATTTTCAATACGACCCACCACTTTTTTGGAGTTCTTTCTTTTTTTTTCAAATGCATCTGTACAACATATCTACATGGTGCAGCATATATACAAGAAATTTTCCTCTTGAGCCAGTAGACTATCCCTCTTTTGAAGCTTTATTGCAACCCACACTCTCCCGTCATTCGACTTCATTGAAACTGGACCAGGTTGGGGTGCACTTCCCTCCCTAGATGAGGACGAATGTTTCCACTCGTGTGCGTCTCAGACTGGCAAATCCATCCCCCTCCCCACTCCAACTGAGTTGAGCCAAGTGAAAGGTGCAAGTGTCCAAGTTAGGTCACGGCCGACAAGAGTCATGCGTGTGTTTCGAAAAGTTCTAGTTAGTCCACTGAGGTGACTTGAACCCAGTCCTGCTTTCTCAAAGAATTAAGTCTGACTCGACCTGAAGTACCTTAAACCTAGTTCCCATAAGGTTCCAGTGCAATTAGGTGCAGTAAGGTCCAACCAAGCTCCAATCTTCGACTTTATTGGACTAGTTCAATCATCATGCTCAATAAAAGAATATGAATGCTATGCAAATGCTATTTACAAATATGCAAAGAATAATGCAATTTTTGAAAGAATTTGAAAACAAAGAGAGAAATGTTTACACAGAGCATTTACAAATAAAAGAATTTTTGGCACTCAAAGAATAAAATATATACAACCATTTACACGGGCGTGCCGCTTTATTTTACAAGATTTAAAGAATTTACTAGTTTTAACAAGAGTGGTTTATTGAGGTGTATATACACTTGATAAAGAATTTAATGTATTTTATTTATGGTTTATTTATTTTATTTATTGTCATTATGATGCTTTTATTCCTCAAATTTATTTGAAAATCCTTTTGAAAACTATAGTACAAAATAGTTTTTGCAAATATTTACAATCATTTGAAATCCATTTTGAAAAAGATTTTGCCAACACTATATATACATTTTCACAATAGTTTTTTTAAAAATGTTTTCACAATCATTTGCAAATAGGTTTTCAAATCCTTTATTTCACACAAGTATAAAAATTTTGCAATCAAAATATTTTTACAAAGGTTGAAAATATTTCACAAAAAGTTTTCCAAACAGTTCACACCACTTTTCAAATCATTTTGCAAAGGTATTTTTAACCTTATTTATTAATCAGTATGTACAAAAAGAATCCGAGGAATAAGAAGCCTTATTAATTAATGAATTGTATACGAAAGTACGAGTTATGGATGAAGTATATACATAGTATATACGACCCCCCTATACTTAGCTTGAGCTATGTCCTCATAGATCGGAAAAGAGAAAGAAGACATAACTCGTACTGAGTATAGAAAAGTCTAAAGAATATACAAATAAGAGATGAAGGAAATAGAAGTTGACCGTCCCCCCTATACTTAGGATCCAGTAATCCTAAGTATAGCAGACTGTACACAAGGTAGGGAGGGTAAAGGGTGGGAATAGACATATCAAAGAATTAACAAATCAGGGGTGCAACCCCCCTATACTTAGGACAAAGTACGTCCTAAGTATAGAAAACTGTCTACAAAGGGGCGACACCTTTTATTTAGATAAAGAAATATGAAAAGGAAAAGAAGAAAAGAAGAAAAGACAGATAGATACAGATATACGAGAAGATCATGGAGGATATACGCATCACTCCCCCTATACTTAGGGTGAGATATCCCTAAGTATAGGTAACAACAGGAGTGACAAAATTGAACAACAAAAGAACAACGCGGTGTGCGCCCCCTATACTTAGGACAAAGTACGTCCTAAGTATAGACACAAAGATATGGCGATAGATCTAGGGCACACATAACATGCGGGAGAACAGAATATACAACACATATATACAAGTGATGAAGAACTGGGAAGTACATGACAGTATCTGTCAAGTGAATACCGTACTCTCGTCGTCGTCTCCCTGTGAGAACGAGGACGCAGTCAGAAGGTGAAAGAGCACCCGGATACCGGAGTAAAAATGGATCGAAAGTAAGGATATCAGTAGCATGAAGTAGACAATCGGCACATAGGGTCAGCATGAGGAAACAGAGCCGATACCGTAAGACCGGGAGGAAGAAGGAGCAGTACAAAGCCCTCCGGTCAATCAGAGTCTCGATAAGATATGGAAGATAGAGAATAGGAGACATCGTGGCATGCGGTGGTCATGAGGTCGGAAGATCACTGAATACCGCAACTCATGGCTCAACCCTGCAAGGGTCGTCAAGGTGAGCAGGATCAGAAGACTTAGTCCCGTGATCCGTAGATCGGATACACAATCAGAGAGGGGACTAAGTACACAACTCAGTAGACTCGGCTTCGTGCTCCAACAGACAGGAGACTCCAGAAGTGAAGCCGAGTACCTAGAAAATGATGTACCCTCCCGCAGATAACCCTCGGGGAGTGGTACATGCTAATCGATGAATAATCAGAAGAAGACTCAGCCTTGCGAGGGTCGTCAAGGCGAGCGGACGCAAAGGCGTCAATGATCCATCAGACGGATCATCAGGTATGGTCTCGGTAGGTGACATATCGGCTACCAGCAGAAGAGACCAGAAAGTCTAAAGAATGTGGCAGCGTCCCACAGATAACCCTCGGGGACCGTGCTGCCAGCTAGGCATGATAACAGCAGATATCAGAAGCTCGACCTTGCGAGGACCGTCAAGGCGAGAAGACTCAAAGGAGCGTAATCAGATGGGTCCCATGATCCGCAGATCGGATACGCAACTCAAGATGGGACCAAAAATCAAGTAAATCAGACGACTCGATTCCGTGCTCCGCAGATCGGAGACCCAGTCAGCAGTGGGAACCGAGCGTAAAAAGAGTGTCGCAGTCTCTCGCAGATAGTCCTCGGAGAGTACTGCGATCTAGGCAAGGAATAGTCAGAATGTATCTCATCCTTGCGAGGGTCGTTAAGGAGAGAGAAGGGCTCAAAGGAGCCAGGTCCATCAGACGGACCTACATATTGGTCTCAGTAGTCGACAAATCGGCTACCAACAGTAGAGACCAATCAGATCTGAAATATGTCATAGTCTCCCACAGATAACCCTCGGGGAGCTACGAGCTAGTCAAAGAATAATCAGCAAAGAGCTCATCCTTGTAAGGACCGTCAAGGAGAGCGGACTCAGAGGAGTCTGAACAAGTCGGTCTCATGGCCCAACAGGTCAGGCGCATAATCAGAAAGGGAGACCGAGCACTCAAATCAGACGAATCGGCTTCGTGCCCCAACAGACAGGAGACACGAGAAGTGAGTGAAGCTAATCGTAAAGAAAATGTCACATCCTCCTGCAGATAGTCCTCGGGCAGCGATGTGAGATACACAACGAATAATCAGAGTACATCTCGTCCTTACGAGGGTCGTCAAGGAGAGAGAATGGCTCGAAGGAGTCGGACCCATCAGACAGATCCACATAAAATATAGTCTCGATAGCAGACCATCTACCAGCAGAAGAGACCATCATAGCAATAATGTGTCATAGCCTCTCGCAGATAACCCTCGGAGAGCTATGAACCAGGCATGGAATAATCAGAAGAGTGGAGCTCTGCCTTGCAAGGACCGTCAAGGAGAGCAATCTAACAGTTGGCCTCATGTGCCGACAGATCGGGCACACAGTCACAGAGGGAGGCCAATCAAGCATATCAGCTGACTCGGTTTCGGGTCCCATCAAAATGGCGACCCAAGCCGTAGATGAAACCGTAGTCCCAGAAATTGCCGCATTTTCCCGCAGATAGTCCTCGAGGACAAATGCGAACTAGATCAATGAAGGTCATGGGAATGCTGTCGTAGAGTCCCAAGTCCTCGAAATATTGTGAATCCATCAATCAACAGGAGGGCATAAGATCATGTGAGGGAGAAAATAATCAGGTCTATCACAAACCTCCCTCAAGTCATTCCAGTAAGCTGAGCTGGCACAACATATCATCAGGAATCCTCTAAGTGCCAGGGTGGATCAAAGCGCCAGGAGATCAAGGATGGGTCAATCAGGAAGATGAGAAATCATGGGGGGCTCGGGGCACCGTCATCATGAAGCACATATCAAGATAGTCCATCCAAAATCCAAATCAAGACGTGCCGAAACCTCAAAATATATAGATCAGTCGATACTCATGAAATCATCACCAAATCATTGCTTCATATCACATCCTCAATCCGGTGTGCAAGATCTAAATCCTCAATAAAGAATCACATCTAATGATCATGCATCACAAAAATCCTCAATATACTTGTATGCATGTATCCAAAGCCAAATCCACCAAATCAATCTCATCATCCTCAATATCATTGGCCCGACTTACTCAAATAATTTGTATACATAATCCTCGATGCGGGCCTCATTCATATGCACAGCATTCCGGGTAACAGGGAGAGGTGATACGGGGTACACAAAGAAGATGGATAAGAAGGGTACACAATGGTGTGGAGAAGCTGATTGAGGCTACGTGCCAATATCACGGTGGTAGAAGAGTGAAACAGAGGGGACGAGGAGGGCGGGCGAGAAGAGCGAGACATATACAAAATTGGGTATTCCGCGCAAGGCGGGAACACCGTCAAAATGGTGGTCCGAAGAGCAGGCTCTCCTTGAACCGAAGAAGATGGGGATGATATAGAGAATACGAGGGAAGTGATGAAGAAGAGACAAACAAAGGACTTGGCGAAGGAATGATTGAGCTCAAGCGCCAATATCACGACTTAATGCAAATGAAGAGATATATGTATAAGAGAGGTAGAGAGACTCAAAGCTGAAAAATGTATGACTCACACGATGGGACCGATTACTCTAATAAAGGATGAGAAACATAACGGACTCCAAGTCACAATCAAGACACAAGGCAAACCCCCAATTCACCTACTCGACACGGTGAAGACCGTCAGGTGACGGTCATTTATCTTTTCGGTTTTAGAGTTAGGTGAGAACCACAAAGTTGTACAAACACTTAGGAGGCTTGATAGGATTTGGGCTCTACTCCTTAGTGTGTACGTGAGCACTTAAAACGCATACAATGAGGGGATTGCTCTCCCCAAGACAAGGAATCCATTACGTCTTATTATTAGGTCAATAGAGTTAGCAGTCCCGATTTTATTTAAGTTATCACCTTTTTTGGGTATTTTCAATGCACGTGCCTATCAGGGTTCCAATTTCCCTTAAGCATCCTAAGTGGCAAAAACAGAGGGAGAAGGTCGGAAAAGCCATGCAAGTCGGAAATCGATGATGCATGCTAAGTAAGAAGACTTACAGTGCTTCCCAGCTCTCTCCATGCGGGATGCATAACAGAATTGAAACCTATGCTATATGCAAATGCAAGCCGAAGAAATCACCCTAAGATAATAGCTGCTATTATCGTAAAGCACCACAAGTCGGTCACTTATCCCAAACCTAAGAGTCCGGTCTTGGCTTACCCCTCCTCTTCTTGACACACTCGAGTTCAGGAGTAGCGCTTGATGGGGCTTGCTCACGGCACAAGGGTTAAGAGATAAATGAACTGACTATTTAGATTTGACTAGATCCAAAACGCGCTATAGGTACATGCAAATATATTTAGGGTGTTTGGACCTAATCTATCGGCAAGCAATTCCTAAGCTAGGGCTCATTCACACAAAATAATAAAAATAAAATAAAAAGAAAGAGCGTCAAAATCGTCGACGCCCCCAAGGGAACAATCCCTCGGGCAATGGACCTCAGGAGTCGGAATGTACCTGTGAGAGTCCTGTATTATTACAAATTCTAAGTGTCACTCTCTCACATGAATATATATAATGAAATAATATGCATAAAAATAGGGACTGTCTTCAAAAACTCTCTTTCTTCTCCCTTTGATGCTCTCTCCTGTTGGCTTGGCATAGAAGAGCCAACTCCACCTTGCTTGGGTGCATAGGTCCTCCTAGGAGGTCCTCCTTCGCTTGGCGGTCCCTCGCATCAAAGACAAAGGAAAGAAATGGTCAGAGCAGTCAATCAAATAATATCAAATAGGAATAAAAACCAAACAAATAACTGAATCATGGACATGAGCAACCAATTGAATAAATGAACAAATAAGCTCACAAAATCATACAAAATCCGTTGCCTCCCCGGCAACGGCGCCATCTGATGAATGGGATTGAGCCGAGGTCGTGTCTTTCCACAAGACGGATCGACAGTCGCTGAGTTGACCTCAGTCAGAATCCCAAATCGATCAACAATTAACCCACAATAAATATATCCAATGAATATCCAAAAATGTGGAGTTAAAATTTATTATAACTCTACATGTAAATGTGTAGAGGTGTAAGCACAAGTAGAGGTCGAACACTGGGAGGTGAAGGGAATGTATGTGTGTTGTGTAATTATTCAATCCTTTGTTCACGTCCATTTTTTGTTTTAGTGGGTTTTGGGTTTTATAATTTTTTTTACTTTTTTTGTTTTTATAATTTTTATTTGGTTTTTATATTATATATTTTTTTATTTTACTTATATAAATACGAATATATACATATACATATAATATATAAAGAGATACATATATAAGCAGAGAGAGGGAGGAGTAATATAGTATATACATGTATATAAATGCTTAGAATATATAAATACATATTTTTTTGCTTTTTAATATTTTTCTAATTTTTTTGTTGTTTTTCTGAAGTATTTCTAATTTTTATGTATTTTTGATTCAAAATTGTCCACAATATGGGACTAAATATATATACCCGAATATAATTTGGGTTTTAAAAATATAAAAAAAGTATCAAAATTAACCCAAATTAATTTTAATACATTTACAATAATATATAGATAATTATAAAAGAGAAAAAAATATTTTTTTGGGGTTTTTCAAGGATTTTTCTAATTTTTAGTTGGAATTTGGGGCTTTTTGATTTTTTAATTTTCTTTTTCATATTTGTAGGGTTTTTCATTTTATGGACTCAATATATATAATTATACCATATATATTTTTTTTGGAATTTTTCAAAAAAACATTTTCTAATTTTTTTGTATTTTCTAATTTAAACAATGCAAAAAGGGCTTCTTTTTCATTTTTAATAATTAGGAAAAATGCAAAAAATGCAGAATAAAATATGGGCGTGAAAATACAAGGCATGAAGCATTTAACCTAATTTTTCTCGATTTTTAGAAGCCTCATAGGTATTTAAAATAACTAGATAAAAGACACACAACTAAAACAGCTTGGCAGGGGCATTTCTGCAAATGAAATAATTTCCAGGGGCGTCAGTGCAAAAATACCAAAATATAATAACGTGTTCTGCAATTTTAAGGACTAAAATCAATTAAGCAAACCCGCCAGGGCCCCCTTGCAAATTAACCACCACGTGGGACTGCACGTGATCCGCACCCACAGGGACCAAAACGCAATTTCCGAAAATATAAGGTCCTGGTTGCAATTTTTCACAAAAATAATACGCTTTATATTTTATTTTATGGAATAAAAATAAATAGGTGAACATACAGGGGGACTTGTGCAATTTTACCACCTCACGTGGGACGGCACGTGAGGTGACGTGGACTGGACCCAAGTGTGATATGAAAACAAGACAGGGGGTCACATGCAAAATTTCCGCATTATTTACAACGTTAAATTTTATTTACAATATTAAACATTAAATATACAAAAAGGCAGGGGCTAGATATGCAATTTACCCCTAATAGGCGCGCTGGCGAACAACTAAGATTACTTCACTTGACACGCGTCGCACATCCAACGGCCGATACCGCTTCGCAATCCACGGCTTGGATTAGATCATCCAAGATGATCTGACGGTCTGAGTGCGGGGATCGGACGGCTGAAACTCAACCTGGGCCTTCGTCTCCATCCAACGGCGGAGAGCTGGCTTGGAAGAACAGGGAAGAGCGCTCGCCGGGGTGAGCTTCTTCCGACCAAATCTCATGCCTCCGCCGGTCTTCGTCGCTCCTGAAGGTCCCAAACGCTTCCTGGAAGGTTGCTTGATATGCTGGAGGTGGTAGATCGGCCGGAGGTGCCCTGGAGCGGCGCCACGAGCTCGGAGAAGAAATGGGGCTCCAGGTACCTCCGCCAGCTTGTAATTCGTCTCCTGGTGCTTTTCCAAGCGCCTGACCTGCACAGAAAGCTCACGCGGCTCGAGGGCGTCACCCTCGACCTGGGGTTTGAAGCTGAAAGCACGGGGACGGTGGTGGGCGGAGAAGCTCCGGCGAAGGGTGGTGGAGGAGCTTCGATTCGCGGAACCAAGGAGGCTCCGGTTGATAGGGAGTAGCTGGAAGGTGGAGAAGGTGGTGGGAAATGAAATGAAGGCGGAATGGTGGTCGGATACAGGGTGGAACACGGTGAAAAGCTCGCCGGAGCAGAGCTCCGGCGAACTACGAATCAGCCTTTCTACGTTACAACTAAGGGCTAATGATTAATCTAAAGACATAAATGAAATGCTGAAATAAAATCCTAACTAAAATAAGTGAAAGCGCAGCTCTTATACCTGGGGGCCTCCAGGGAGCAGGGCGGCCGCCGGAGCGCCGCCGCGACAAAACTTTCCTCCATCTCCGGCTGAACCGAGGTGCTGGGAAGCGCCTCCTGTCACGAGGGCTCCACCAGGAGCTGATTCAAGCTCGAAGAGGGGGATGAAATTGGCCAAATTCGGCCAAGGAGGAGGAAGCTTTTATTTATACACATTCCAGGGGACCCCCAGTGACCGGCAATTATTAAAGAATCGGGGAAATGTACAATGGATCTAAGATCTCGACGAGAATCTTGGATGATCAGGGAAGATCTTTCATGAAGGATTCGAGTGTGATGGGTGGACGAGACGACCGCAAAAATGGGATGAAAATCGGGGAAATGATGGTCCTGGCGCGCCTGGTCCCAGATGGGACAGTTGACCAGGGGTCAACTCAGGCCGCGCCCTGGTTGGTCCACGCCAGCCGCTAAAAGACAAAACAGGGGATTTTAGCCTAAATTGATTTATTTGCCATAGTAAATGATTTTATAGAATTTTCTTAAAATATAAAAAATGTGTAATTTTTCATGTAATATTTATTCATGATTTTTATTGAATTTTTCGAAGTGTTTTATTATGGTTTTAATTTGGGATAATTACACCCATAACCCTGAGTAATTCCTCAATCTCAATCATAACCCTGTATAATCGCGAATTACATGAGAAACCCCGAGTAATGCTTAACTCTTACATGACATAACCCTGTGTTATGTTCCGTTTAAAATGTCCGTTAAATTTAACGATTTCCGTTAGAAAAAGACAAAGTTACCCTTAATCCTCATTGTTATTTGCAAATTATGCCATCGCATTCTTTCCATCACTTTACAGGAGCTCGCAGCCGTCGACCTCCAGTACCCACCTCCGCACCTCTGCAAGGCCCCCTCCGACGATTGGCGTTGACCTCTGCGAGTTATCCCATCCCAGCCCCCTCCCGCGGTCGGCGTCGACCTCACCGCACCTCTGCAACACCCTCGGGGTCCCCGTCGGCCTCTGTAAATTTCCGACCCCCTCCCGCCGGATTGCACCTCTGCAATCAACACCTCTGCTGACCTTCGGACCCCCCGTCGTCCCCCTCCCCTACCCACGACACCTCTACAATATCCCCCGGGGTTGCCCCTGCCCCTCCGGACCCCCGGCCACTCCGGAACCCAACCCAAACCCACCCCTTCCCCCGACTGCCCACCGCCCCTGTGAAAGCCCCCCTCCCAACCCAAACCCACCCTTCCCCCGACCGCCCCCTTGAAATCCCCCCTCCCTCCCAAACCTTCGTGCTCCCTTCCCCCGACTGCCCACCGCCCGTCACCCACCCCCCGACCGCCCCCTTCCCCCGACTCCGGACCGCCCCCGTCAAAGCTCCCCGACTGCGACCGCCTCCGTCCCCCGACTCCAGACCTCCCCCGTCAAAGCCCTGCGACCGCTCCCATGAAAGCCACTCCCCCTCCCTCCTTCCCCCCATATTCTCCTGAAGTTTATGTAAGATTGATTGGATGGTTTTATGCGTATAGTTCTTGCATTAGATCTGACCAAAAATGAAGAGATTAAGCATCCCAACCAGATCTCTGTTTTTTTCTTAGATTCGAGCACATTTGTGTCGTTAATGACCTCTGGATCCACCGCCGAAAATTTCGAGTACATTTCTGCCACGATGCTCCCATCCTTCACCTTGTGTGCGTAGCGCACCACCGCCTTCCCGTCGACGGCATCGCAACTGCACGGCAGGAGGATGGACATGTTTTGGCCCATGTCGGTGAGATCCGAAAGAGTCGTCCTGCTGTAGGGGATTGAGGAGTGGGCGGAGGGTAGCAAGAGGAGGATGGCGGAGGAGGAGGGCCGCAAAGGAGGATGAGGCATAGGGCATGGAGTACATGGAGGGCAGCAGGAGTAGGTCGGAGGCGGAGTGACGCGAGGAAGGGGGATGGAGTCGGAGAGAGGTGGAGGGCGGAGGGAAGCAGGGGGGCTTGGAGAAGGAAGGCGGTTTTTTATTTTTTTTTATGCATGGAATTTTAATAGCCGTTAGATTAGATCATAGGTTAGATTAACTCAATGAAATGGTTGGGTTAACAGGAAAACTAATGGAAGGTTATGGGTGTGAGACAGAATGATTATCCGGGGGTTTCTCGTGTAATTCGCGATTATGCAGGGTTATGATTGAGATTGACGAATTACTCAGGGTTATGGGTGTAATTATCCCTTTTAATTTAATAATGTGTATATGTATGTATTTACATGTATTTTGTGTATTTTATTTTTTACTTTGTTTATTTTCTTTTATTATTTTATTGGCTTATTTTATAAATTTATAATTTATTTTTGTGAGTATAAAGGTATTTTTATTTAATTTTTAGGAGTTTATTTACATTTTTAAATAAATAGGTATATATATGTAAGTATACTTATAGGTATTTTACCTATATATTATATACATTTTATTTATTTAATGTATTTTATTTTGTTTTTATTTTGTATTTGTATTTTAATAAGTTATATATAATATATATATTGTTATAAAAATATAAATGAATAAAGATAAAAAGAATAAAAATCCCTTTTATTTATATACATTCTTAACATAGGTATTTTGCCTATGTGATACATAAACTTATTTTATTTCACAAATTCTTTTTAGTTTTCTTTTAATCTCAATATGTACATTTATTATAAACATTATTTACAAGATACTAAAAATATAAATTTATAAAAATAATGAATATTGAATAAATGGAATATTTTAATCAGGTATTATGTACAAGGTGGGCCAAAAACCTAACTTCCACAAATGGACTCCAAAAATTATGAAACCAATTTTATAAAATAGTTCATGGAATGCTATATACAATTAAAAGTGAGTTTGGGTGATTTGGAGTTTTTATTTGCAAGATATGGGTCTGTGAAGTTGAGATTCTTGCTTTTTATTTTGTGTATAAAATGTGCACTGTGTGTTATTTTTACACAAACTCAATTTTGTATTTTTATTTACGTTATTATCTACAACTTTCATGAACAAAGTTTCTTTATTTGAGAAATAAATAATTATGTACAAAATAGGTGTCAAAAATGCATAAATAAATGCATGAATAAATGATGTATTTATTGTATTCCGGCCCTTATCTCCCCCTACTTTATTCCTTGTCAACCAATTCCATGCTGGCCTTGGTCTCGGGGTTAGGGTCATAAAATATTTGCAATATTTTATTCCTTTTTCTTTTCTTCCCTTTATTCTATATTTTGGCATTAAAAACCTTATTCTATGTACAATAAACACAATAACGAATGGATGCTATTATGTACAAATTGAGGTTATTTACATGCATTTGCCGGGGTTTTTAAGGTCAAAATGATAGAATAAAGGTGATGAAATGGAGATTCATCAGTCTGACAATGATATTACTGCGTATTCTAATGCTGTTACTCTCAGGAGCGGTAGGGCCTTACCTTCGCCTGGCACCAAGAATGGGGTGAGTAAAGAAATAGGTGGATCGTCATCTTCCGCATCAGCCGTGCCAGCTACAGGGACAGGTGAGGAGGAAGAAGAATGAGAAGCCATTCCAGCCGTCGTGCATTCCCAGCATCAGTCCCAACCAAAAATACAAAAAAATCAACAAAAGCAAAAACAACAAAAAGAAGCTTGTAGCCGAAGCGAAGCCGTGCCAGCCTTGGAGGAGCCGCCAGCAGCAGCCGATCCCTTGCCAGCCGATGGAGCCAAAGCTATACCTTTTGCTCTCCCCTCAGCACCAGCACACCAGGATACAGTTTGTACTCTTTTTTGTAGTTCGGATGTACAACATTCTATGGGCGATGATTTTGATGTAAATAAGAACCCTATTTCTCCTGCTAGAGATGTACATATTCCTTTTCCTCATGCAATAGAAAAATCCAAAAAAATTGCAAAACGAAAAAAGGCATTGTCTGATCCAGGAGTTGTGGAAATATTAGTCAAGCTGACTGTTGAGATGCCCTTATTGAAGGCCGTGGAGTACATGCCAGCTGTTAATAAAGGACTAAAGGAGGCATGTACCAACAAGAGTCGCCCACCACTTAAGAACAGACGCAGAGATGTGGAGAAGCACTTGCTATCCATGGCCACTGTTGCAGCTATTAGCAACCTCCCACAGAAAAAGCAAGACACATGAGCGCCTCTGATCAGTTGTGAGATCTTTGACCATGTCTTCGAGCGCACTTTCCTTGACAGTGGATCTTCCATCAACCTTCTTCCCTCATCCATAACGCAAGAATTCGGGCTGGGTCCGCTCAAGTAGACACGCATGATCCTTCAGTTCGCTGACCAATCCGTCAAGCGGCCCCGGGGTCTTTTGGAAGACGTAGTAGTTAAAGTACAGGAGATGCAATTCCCAGCCGATTTTGTAGACCTTGATATGGACTCTCCAGCACCCCTGCTCTAGACCCCTATCATCCTTGGTCGACCATTTCTACCTACTTCAGGTGCCGTGGTTGATTACGGGGCTGACAAGATTACGTTTAGCTCGAACGCCAAGCAAATCACTATAAACATGAGCAGAGAGCTGAATGCCACGACTGATGAGAGCCAGGCAGCATCAGAAGCAGACTGTGACTTTATTGCTGAGATTAGAGATTCATCTTTGTCATTGAATGATTCATGGACCCGAGAAATCCTCACACTCGAGGAGGACTTGGAAAGCACAATCAACCTTTGCTCCGATGATCCTTGGGGGACAGATTATTAGATGCAGGCGCATCTCTTTGAACATTCACTCCAGACCGGACACGATCAGCCTAGTGCAGAACCGTTCGGCACATCCCTGGGATCTCAACAGAATGCTGAGTATGGTAGCCCGTTCAAAGAAGTACATTCCACCACCAGCATGGTGTCTGAAGTAACCAACAACTTGGACAGACCAATGCCAGAACTCAAGCCACTTCCTGCAGGCCTGAAGTATGCTTTCCTTGCGGGTGAAGAACAAATGTATCCGATCATCATCAACAACAGGCTGAATTCGGATCAGGAATCTCGTCTTCTCGAGGTTCTAGAAAAGAACCGCAAGGCACTTGGTTGGAGCGTATCAGATCTCCGAGGGATAAATCCAGCCCTGTGTTCACACCACATCTATCTAGAAGAAGACGCCAAGCCGTCCCGCGAATTCCAAAGAAGGCTGAACCCTAACCTTCGGTACGTCGTCATGAAGGAGATAATGAAATGGTGTGATGCAGGATTTATCTATCCCATCTATGACTCAAAATGGGTAAGCCCACTGCATGTAGTTCCAAAGAAGTCCGGGCTGACCGTGGTTACAAATGACAAAGGAGAGGAAATTTCCACTCGGGTACCAACATCCTGACGCGTGTGTGTTGACTACCGCCGTCTTAATGCAACAACTAATAAGGACCACTTCCCCTTGCCATTCATTGATCAAGTTTTGGAAAGGCTCGCATGCAAGGAGTTCTTCTTCTTTTTGGATGGGTATTCCGGGTACAACCAAGTGGCGATCGCTCCTGAAGATCAAGAGAAGACTACCTTCACTTGCCCGTTCGGCACCTACGCGTTGGAAATAAATTTTTCATCTACTAGGAAATAAATTTTTCATCTACTATTTCACCATTACTATTGTCCATTATTTCAGCATGTTCTCCTTGCTTTTAATCAGTTGAAGAAGCTTATTACTCAGGCTCCAATCTTACAGCTGCCGGACTGGTCTCTTCCCTTTGAGATAATGACCGATGCGTCAGATTTTGCAGTCGGGGCTGTTCTTGGGCAACGAAAAGAGAAAGCGCCCTATGCCGTTCACTATGCTAGCAGAACATTAGATGAAGCACAGAGAAATTACACAATGACAGAGAAAGAATTGCTGGCTGTGGTTTTCGCCCTTGAGAAGTTCAGATCCTATTTGTTGGGATCAAAGGTCACACTTTTTATTGACCACTCTGCTATCCGGTACCTACAGCAGAAGAAGGATGGAAAGCCAAGACTGATTCGGTGGATCCTTCTCCTCTAGGAATTCGATTTGGAAATCAAGGACAAGCCTGGAGTTCAAAATGTGGTAGCAGACCATCTCTCCAGAATAGAGCAGCATGAGACTCCTCTGAACAATGCACCTATCACAGAAACCTTTCCTGACGAATCAATCCTAGCTGTGGATTCTCTTCCTTGGTATGATAATATAGTCAACTACCTCGCCTCTGGGGTAACGCCGTCGGATTGGACGAAGAATCAGAAGAACAAATTCTTGTTGACCATCCGGTTCTACCAATGGGAGGATCCTCTTCTATTCAGGGAAGGAGCGGATTGCATTTGGCGCAGGTGCATCCCTCAAGAGGAGCAATCTAGTGTCCTCGAGCATTGTCACTCGCTCGAATCTGGTGGACACCACTATGGAGATCGTACGGCAGCCAAAGTACTTCAGTGTGGCTTCTGGTGGCCCACATTATTTAAGGATGCTGCAGAATTTGTCAAAAGATGTATTGACTGTCAGAGATTGAAAGGTACACTTACTGCCAAAGATTCAATGCCCCTGAAAATCATTCAGATAACAGACGTTTTCGATGCATGGGGCATTGACTTCATGTGACCATTCCCTAACAGTCAAGGTTTTGATCACATCCTTCTTGCCGTCGATTACGTGAGTCGTTGGGTTGAAGCTATCCCTGCTCGAGCTGCCGACAGCCGAACAGTATGTCAGTTCCTGAAGAACAACATCATCTCGCGGTTCGGGATACCGAAGATTCTCATATCAGACGGGAGTAGTCATTTCATTAACATAGAGGTCAAGAAACTGACGAAGGAGTACGGCATCGACCATCGTGTCGCATCTCCTTACCATCCTCAGACCAATGGCATGACAGAATTATCAAACAGAGAAATCAAGACTATTCTGCAGAAACTTGTCAGGCCGAACATGAAAGACTGGTCCCAACTCTTGGACTCGGTCTTATGGGCTTACAGAACCGCCTACAAGTCTCCTTTGGGCATGTCGCCCTATCGTCTTGTATATGGGAAGCCGTGCCATCTGCCAGTTGAATTAATTCACAAGTCTTTATGGGCAGTTAACAGTTGCAATTTGAACTCACGCAAAAGTTCTTAGAAAAGAAAGGATGATCTGAACAGACTTTTGGAGTTCCGAGACTATGCATATGATAACACATTGATGTACAAAGAGAAGGTGAAATGCTGGCATGACCGGCACATCAGACGAAAGACCTTTGACATTGGATAGAAGGTGTGGTTATTTGATGCAAAGTTGCGGATATTCCCGGGCAAATTGAAGAGTATGTGGACAGGGCCATTTCGAGTTTGCGAAGTGCGTGACAATGGAAGTATTGCCATATCAGAATTGTCCCCTGACGCACAACCATTCGTCGTCAACGGCCAACTCCTGAAGCCTTACCTCGAACCAGACACATTCTTGGCCGTTGTAGACTCCATCTAGCTCGTGCACCATGATGACATCTCCACAACAGCTACAACATCAGAAGATTCAAACAATGCATTCCAACCACTATTTATCTGATTTTCTTCTTTTCTTCTTTTCCTTTTCTATTTTCTCTTTGTATCAAAAAGGTGCCGCCCTTGTAGACAGTTTTCTATACTTAGGACGTACTTTATCCTAAGTATAGGGGGGATGCGCACTCCGAGTTTTTATTTCATGCTGATCCTCTCCATTGTCTCCTCTTCTTGTCTATACTTAGGAGTATCTTACCCTAAGTATAGGGGGAGACAATCTGAGTACGATATGTGTATTCCCACCCTTGACCCTCCCTGCTTTATGTACAATCTTCTATACTTAGGATTATTCGATCCTAAGTATAAGGGGGACGGTCAACTTCTCATTCATTCATTTCTTATTCATCTGTTCTTTCAACTTGTCTATACTCAGTACGAGTTATGTCTTTGCTTTTCTCTCCGATCTATGAGGACATAGCTCAAGCTAAGTATAGGGGGGTCGTATATACCTTGTATATACTTTAAGCCATAACTCATACTGTAAATAAAAGTATCATTATTACTATAATAAAAGATGAATGTGAGCTCCTCAGATTCTTACATACTGATTAATAAATCAGGCAATGTAGCTTTGTGAAAGATTTGAAACTCTTTGTGAAAACATTTCAAAAGGATTGAAAAAAGTATTCAACCTTTGTAAATGTTTTGGATTGCAAAATTTATTTTCTTGGCGTGAAATAAAAGTTTTGAAAAATGATTTGCAAATGGTTTGGAAAATGGTTGCAAAATTATTTGAAAAATCTATTTATGTTGTTTGGAAAACCAATGCAAAATGATTTTCAAATGTGTGTACAGGTTTGTTAAAATAATTTGGACTATAGTTTTCAAAAATTTTTTTTCCAAAACGATTTTCAAAATAAGGTTGAGGAGTACACACAGAAATCTCTCATACAAAAATAAGCAACAATTCCAAATAAAACTTATAAGAGCCCAAATAAGTCTTTGCTCTTTATATATACTGATTAATAAATCAGGTTAAATAGTTTTGCAAAATGATTTGAAAAATAGTGTGAACTATTTGGAAAACTTTTTGTGAAACGATTTCAACCTTTGTGAAAATATTTTGATTGCAAAAATTCTTTTATTTGTGTGAAATAAAGGATTTGAAAAACCTATGTGCAAAGGTCTTGAAAAACATTTTGTAAAAGTATTGTGAAAAATGTATATAGTGTTTGCAAAATCTTTGCAAAATGGATTTCAAAGGTTTGTAAATATTTGCAAAAATTATTTTGTACTATAGTTTTCAAAATGATTTCTCAAATAAATTTGAGGAATAAAAGAAATAAAATGAATCATAAATACATTGAATTCTTTATCACTTTGATGAATCCTGTAAATTCTTTAAGACTTGTAAAATAAAGCGGCACGCCTGTGTAAATAGTTGTACATATTTTATACTTTAAGTGCCAAAAAGTATTCTACTTGCAAAAATTCTTTGTGTAAAACTTTTCTCTTTGCTTTCAAAATTCTTTGAAATTGCATATTTGTAAATAGCATTTGCATAGCATCCATATTCGTTGATTGAGCTTGATGATTGAACTAGTCCAATACAGTCGAAGATTGGAGCTTGGTTGGACCTTACCGCACCTAACCGCACTGGAACCTTACGGGAACTAGGTTTAAGGTACTTCGGGTCTATTCAGACTTAATTCTTTGAGAAATCAGGACTGGGTTCAAGTCACCTCCGTGGACTAACTAGAACTTTTCGAGACACACGCATGACTCTTGTCGACCGTGACCTAACTTGGACACTTGCACCTTTCACTTGGCTCAACTCAGTTGGAGTGGTGAGGGGGTTGGATTTGCCAGTCTGAGACGCACACAGGTGGAAACATTCGTCCTCGTCTAGGGAGGGAAGTGCACCCCAACCTGGTCCAGTTTCAAAAGAGGGATAGTCTTCTGGCTCAAGAGGAAAAAGTCCATATGTAAATGCTGCTGTAAATAGTATGTTGAAAAAAAAAGAAAGAGAAACTCCAAAAAGTGGACAGGCTTGTAACTAAAAATAAAAGTGCCTGCCGGAGTATGTATATATGTTGTACAGAAAAGAAGCAAGCTTGAGCGTCAAAGTTACACCATGTGAGCCTGCAGCTGGATGACTTGACTACACTGGTCTTGCATTCCAGGATAGGTAGCTACACTGGCTACCGTCCATTCTTTTCTTCCCCTCCTCCTCTTGAGTTGGATGCTACTTGAACTTAGAAGGGAATACCCCGCTCCTCGACGGTAGAGGGCTGGATTGGGGAATTATTGGGTTGTCATTATGGAGAAGTCAGTTCGTTTGTCATTTCAGTTGGGGAGAGCCACTATCACTTACACTGTACAAGTCAGCTTCATAGTCATAAGGGTTTGCGTATGATGTAGGCTAGTTCTGACCTGGCTATTGAGGAGATTTGAACCGAGTTCTGTGACTCTCGAAGGCTGTTGTGTTTTAAATTTGGTTCCCAGTCAGGTTCCACACACATTATCACACCAAGGTCTAACCTGTGCTCCAAATTCCGATTTTGTAAGGACAAGAGATTACACTGAAAGCTTTCTTATTCATTTTGTCTTTTTCTATTTTCAATTTCCTTTTTCTTTTCTTTTCATTTCTTTTTTTGTACTTATTGCATAAGTATTTGCTAGGGACTAGCAAAGGCAAGTATAGGGAGGTGATGAACCTCCATTTCATCACCTTTATTCTATCATTTTGGCCTCAAAAACCCTAGCAAATGCATGTAAATAGCATCAATTTGTACATCATAGCATATATTATTTATTGCATTCATTATACATTAAATAAGGTGTTTAATGCCAAAATTATAGAATAAAGAGAAGAAAAGAAAAAGGAGTAGAATATTGCAAATATTTTATGACCCTAACCCCGAGACTAAGACCAGCATAGAATTGGTCGACAAGGAATAAAGTAGGGGGAGATAAGGGCCAGTGTCCAATGAATACCTCATTTATTCATGCATTTATTTATGCATTTTTGACACCTATTTTGTACATAATTATTTATCCATTAAATAAAGAAACTTTGTTCATGAAAGTTGTAGACAATAATTTATATAAAAATACAAAATTGAGTTTGTGTAAAAATAATACTCAGTGTACATTTTATACACAGAATAAAAAGGCAAAACCTCAACTTCATAGACCCATATCTTGCAAATAAAAACTCCAAATCACCCAAACTCACCTGTAATTGTATATAGCTTTCCAAGAAATATTTAATAAATTTGGTTTCATAATTTTTGGAGTCCATCTGCAAAAGTTAGGTTTTTGGCCTTCATTGTGCAACCTGCCTGAATAAAATATTCAATATATTCATTGTCCATTATTTTTAGCAAATTATATTTTTAGAATTTTGTAAATAAAATTTTCATCTACTAGGAAATAAGCTTTTCAATAGTAATGCTGAAATAAATTTTTAAAGACAATAGTAATGCTGAAATAAATTTTTAAAGAAAATTATATTTTATAAAGAAAAAATAATAAAATCATCTACTAGGTTAAATAAATCAATTTTGAGTAAAGTTTTCTATTTTGTCTTCTTGCGGCCGACGTGGACCAATGGGGCGCCAGCCCTTGTTGACCACCCGGTCAACTGTCCCATCCGGGACCTGGTGCCTCTGAACTGTCATTTCCTCGGATTTCTTCCCTTTTTTACGGACATCTCTTCCATCGATCGAGCACGCTTTCTTCACAAGAAATAATCTCTGATGATTGCTGATCCCCGCTGTTATCTTAGACCCACCCGATACTCGTTGGATTAAGCAATAATCGCCGGTCAATAAGGCTCCAGGCCATTATGTATAAATAAGAAACTCCGATCCCTTCCTTAAATTTGGCCAATTTCATCCACCCAAAACGCCTTGATTTCGATCCTGGGACGTTCCTCGTGACAGGGGGAGTGCTTCAGCACCTCGAATCGGCCGGAGGAGGGACAATTTTGATGCGGCGGAGCTCCGGCGTCCGTCCTGCTCCTTGGTGGCCACCAGGTATAAGAGCTGCTCCTTTATTGCATTTTAGTTAGGTTTTAATGTTAGCTTTTGATTCCCGTTATTAGTTTAGTGTTTAGTTAATCAGAGTAGCTTAAAATCCAAATATCGAAGTTCGCCGGAGCTCAGTTCCGGCGACTTCTTCATTGTGCCATCAACTGTCTCCGACCGCCTTTCGCCTCCCATTTCATTTCCCATCGTATTCTCCATCGATCGCACAACTTCGTTCAACCCAGGACCTCTGGTCTTGGCGAATCGGAGCTCCACCTCCGCCTTTCGCCGGAGCTCCTCCGCCACACCTCATCTTGCTATAGAGCTTCAAAACCCGGGGTCGAGGAGGTAGCCCTCGCTCCTCCGGTTCTTCCTATGCATGTCCAGCGAAGAAAGGAGCCCATCTGGGCTCGATTCAAACCAGGAAGAGGTTCCTGGAGGTCCCGTTCTTCACCGACCTCGCCCGAGCTCTTCGGACCTCCAGGAGCCATGGCAAGACCATCAGTCGACGCGGGAGGCCTCCAGCTACGTGCAGATCAACTCAGATGCGAGGGAGGCGCCTGGAGGAACCCAAGCTTCTCGATCGAAGCTCGCCATGCGCGAGCTTCTTCCCTGTTCTTCCAGGGGGCTCTAGCGCCGTCAGATCAGGAGGCCCGGCCCAGATCACATAGGAGCCGTACGATGAAGACACACATCAACCTTCAGATCCGCGAGGAGCATCTAATCCGAACCCTTCATCGGCGAACCGGTATCCGTCGTCGGATGAGCGACGCGTGTCCAAGTGAAGCCCTCATCGCCGTCCGTCAGCGCCTAAATAAGGGGTAAATTTCTTATTTTACCCCAGTCCTTTTTGTATTTATTATTTACCCCTGTAAATAAAAGTTGAAGTTTAATTTAGCGTAAACATTTTGCATGGACCCCCCTGTATTTTCATGAAATTGCCTTGAGGTCCAAGCCACGTCACCTCACGTGTACCCCCCACGTGAGGTGGTTAAATTGCACATGCACCACTGTACGTTTGTAAATTTGCTTTGAGTTCATAAAATAAAATTTCTAGTGTAATATTTTTTTGAAAATTTGTATTAAGGACCCTGGACTTTTATAAATTACATTTTGGTCCCTGTGGGTGCGGAGCACGTGTAGTCCCACGTGATGGGTATTTTTGCAAAAGGACCCCTGGCGGGTTTTGTATTTCACTTTAATCCTTAAAATTGCAAATCACGTGTAATATTTTTGGGTGTTTTTGTACCGAAGCCCCTGACTTTATTTTTATTTGCAAAAATGCCCCTACCAGGCCATATATTTTTGTATGCTCTGTCCATCTATTTCATGTCTCATATTAACTTGAAAAATTTTGCAAAAATGGATATAAGTTCCTGTTAGCTTGCTTTTGCACGCCATATTTTTAGTTTTTAATTTTGTTGCATTTTTGCATTTATTAATACCGGTCGACCGCAGAAGTCTCATCAGCAACCTCCGCGATAATCTCGTCCGCCAGACACAGCATAATCGTCGAGTGCACCTTCTCTTCCTGCACCGTCAACTCGGAGGGTTCGAGTGCCTTCGCACGCTCCTGGTCCAACGGCGCCCAGATGCCCTGCTGCTTCAGAAGGGCGCGCATCTTGATCTGCCATAAACTGAAACCGTTCTTCCCTGTGAACTTCTCGATCTTCATATTGTGTGACGACATCTTGTTGGATGATCCTGACGGAACCCGAAGCTCTGATACCAGTTTGTTGCAAATCGCGGAAGCGAATACGCACAAACACGATCAAACAAGCAAGAGCGCAAACACACGGATTTACAAGGTTCACCCGTAACTGGGCTACGTCCTTGGGCGGTGGCGATCGGCTTCACTATGTGGAGAAAAGAATGGATACAGAGGATACTCAAAACCCTAACCCTAAGGAGTTTATATAGCACTCCCATACAGACGGATCCCTAAAAATAGAAGGATCCAAATACCCGAATACAAATGGTATGGCAGGGGGATGCATATGCAGTTCTTCAACCTGGGTCAGATGGTTAGGATTCAAGGCATATCAACAACTTGTTTGAAAAGTGCATGGTACCGGTAGAAGGGTGCCTACTAGATGCCCATGTTGAGAAGAATAGCATCGATGAAGTGGTTCTCGTTGGAGGGTCCACTCGAATCCCTAAAGTTCAAGAGATGCTGCAGAAATTCTTTGAAGGTAAGGAATTCTATAAATCCATCAATGTGGATGAAGCAGTGGCATTCGGTGCTTCGATTCAAGCAGCAATATTGAATGGTAATAAGAAGGATCCGGAGGCACCCAAGCTTGCCCTCCTTGACATCACACCTCTTTCACTTGGTGTAAACAATCACGATGGCACAAGGGATGTGTGATCCCAAAGAACACTCGCATACCCTGCATGAGAGAAAAAGTCCGTGTAACAGTCCATGATAATCAAACATTAGCGGAATTTCGAATTCTGGAGGGTGAGAGAACGATGAGCGCCGACAACAACCTTCTTGGAGAATTTCGAGTAAGCGGTATAAGGCCAGCACCTGAGGGTGAAATCAAATTCAAGTGCACCTTTAGAATGGATGCAAATGGCATTCTAAAAGTAACAACAAGAAACCTGGACAACAACGATGAGAAAAGCCTGACCATCACACGCGACAAGTTTACTCTGAGCCAAGATGAGATAGATCGCATGATAAGGGAGGCCAGGATGTACGAGTTTCAGGACATGGAGAGGAAAGCAGCACGGCTAAACATGAATTAGGAGGACACCCATCTAGTAAGTATTACGAGCATGCTCACATCACACTCAGAACCGCATCTAACATTAGATAATAAATAAAAAATAACACTTCAGAACGGCATCCTGAAACTTGACATCGCATCTTTAGTGGGCCAATATATATACTTTCTAGTTTGCCCTTCTTACCTATTCGACGATGCGCGTGTGTTTTATTCTTATGTGCTTGCAATTGCAATTGCCTTTTTTATTTCAAGTGCACATCAGTTATTTGTACATCAAGAAGGTGTTACTAAATAAATCTATTGGGTCATAATGGCCTGAAAATTTGTTTAGTGATACTGCTTGCGTGTATTCCAAGGATGCGAATGGAATCTATCTGCCACCGTATTTATTTGAAGAAAAAATTAATATCCCAGTATAAAGAACTGAATATACAATGACAGTTTCTTTATACTATCACCAGATTGTCCGCTGCTATATTATAAATATATAATGGTGAATATTATATCTTGCAAAGTAATTTTATTACTTGAAATAAATGAGAATGCAATATCCGTTGTCATATTATTAGGAACAGTCCATATAGAATACTTTTCCAAAGTTATTTTTCAAATTTTAAATCAATCGTTACTAATTTATTAGTTCAAAATTAGTGACAACTACTTCAAAAAGCAAAAAAGAAATAGCAGTAGACAAGCGTTGCTACGTGGACCACTACTTATTGTATAAAAGTGAATATGACATTCATCTATAATTTAATTTTTTTTGTAAAGAATGATATTTGCCATTATCATCACGCGTAATCCATTTATATGATGTAAATTTAAGCGTAATCCATGAAGTGTTTGTGATATTATCAAAATATGTGATTCATATCCACTTTACATCTATATAGATATGAGTCAACACGTTTAAGTTTCTATATACGGTAACTGGATCTTGGTCATTTATCACGTACACTGTACATATTATATACTTATGTTAGGGTAGTGTTGTGCCTGCTGTAACCGTGGGAACCCCCGATCTTGATCGAGTGGTTCACACGATTTTTCACGCTACGAGCCACAAAAAATGCACAACGAACCGCACGAACAAGATCGAGAGGTTCCCACAGCCACATCAGAATCTATTGTATTTTGGCCCACAGCAGACGATCCCTAAGGTATGTGTCACATGAGAATCTATTTAAAAGCGAACGCAGTCTCCTAAGGATTATGTGTCACGTACGTTAGTTTTTCATATCGGGATCTCTTTTTACCATTGGTTTTTCTCCGGTAAACCAATAGGAATATTCCATGCAAATCGTTGACATCTATGTATCATTGCTATCTGCCTGGATCATTTCTTTACAACTTTATAACTGTTTTTTTAAAGATATGGTGATATAATGTTCATACTCATCAATTTACATGTATATCTGTGTGTGTTGTGTGTGTGTGGTGTGCGTGTGTGCGTGCGTGCGTGTGTGGTGTGCGTGTGCGCGTGCGCCTGTGCGTGTATGTGTGTCCAACCACTTGCATTCCTAGTAAATTCAGCTAAAATCACTTGACAAAACTTTTCGCTTCGCCAATACAGTGAATACTGCTGCAATATTGCAAACCCATCTATCAAATTGTGGGTAATATAGAAATAGCTTGAGACTACTCACCTTAAATCAACTGATGAGTTCAGTAGCCCCTCATTCTCTTATCAGTAATTGGTTGTTGCTTCTCTTATTCATCCTACGGAGAATGAGCTCAAGATGAGTGTCTGTACGTACATACATACAATGGCCTTCTACGGTTCATGTTTTTTTTTACAGTTTGATTATGATTATCGTTCACGATCACGATCCCATTAAACCATCCAAAACGTAATATCTGAGTTTTGAAAGAGAATGTGTGCTACTTACTCAACGAACATGAGTCATGTTATATTCATCTATTAATCAAACCAGAAACATATTACAAGTACAAGTTCACAAAAAAGAGTGGTAGGAGTTCCTTCAAGCGTTAAGTCCTTCGGGAGGAGGATCCAGATCTCGGTGCTACACTACCTCCAACGCACCTGAGAAAAAGGAATAGAGGTTGTCCGGAAGTAGAGAGGATCCTCTGCAGTACTGCAGAGTCTGCTGCACTTTTTGTGGATCATCGGAGCCGCTCGATCTTGATCAAGCGGTTCGCACAAATTCCCATCTTGTGGACCCATACCGTGAAAATTCATGCTAACCGCTCGATCAAAATCGAACGGCTCCGATGATGCACACAAAGTGCAGCAGACTCTGTAGAAGATGATCTGCTTCCTGTCCCAATGTTGAGAGATATAGAGTTACTGGCATCTTCAGTTTCCTATATTCAAGGGAGAGGACGTTAAGTCCAGATAAAGTCTGACATGGAAAATCCAATGCATTTCTTTCCCATGTCTAAGGTGAGTGAATGGTACATTATGAAAACATTGAAAAGCTAGATTGCATCGCGCTTTCCAAATGGTCCATCAATATGTCTCTAAGAACCATCAAACGCCAACTGATTGGAACAACATCCATTGATACATGAGCTCTTAGGCATCTAAGTAGCATATCAAAGTCTGGATTTAAACCCATTAGTTTGAACAGCTTCTTGGTTACCCTACAAGTGTCAAACATATGTTGATTGATTTCCATGTATTCCTTGCAAAGATAGCATATGTTTACCGTGCAGATATTGTATTTGGCAAGCATATCTTGGATAGTTATCTTATTGTGACTAAGCAACCAAAGGAAATATGCCACCCTCGAATCCTAATCTAATGATCAAAATTTATTGTGAAAATGAGGAATTCACCCCTTCATCAGTAAATAGATTGTAATTAGTTTTGTTTAAGGAGTTTTTTTCTTTCACCCAAAGTGGGGAAGACAGTTTTATAAGTCATCATCATTCAAGGGTTGATATAAACGTTCTAACATTTCTTTTTAGTTGTCCACGTAGGAAAATTAAAGCGCAATATTAAGAATCAATAAAAAATAATGATTCACAAGTTACTTCCTTCCATCGCAAATCAAATAGAAACTTATAACGGAGAAGATGAAGAAAACTGACAATGATCTTTTCTTCCTTCTTTTCTCCTTCCCTTAACCCCAATCGTTAAGACTCTCTCAGATGGTGGAGAGTTTTGATGGTGGCTCTCTAAATCTCTTTATTCGATGTCTTGCATAATGAGCAATCATGTCTCTTTTATAGGGGTAGTGTTGGAAGGTTCAAAAGGATAACAAACCCTATATTAACCGACTCCTAATAATTCACTAACCATCAATGTGGATCAAGATAATGCGGTTACGTTTTATCCATTTACTTGGTAAAACCCAATATTTATCATCTCATAAATATTTTATATGGGACACTTACGGGATAAATTCCAACATTCTCCCACTTGGTCCACATAATCTTTAATTATGAGATAATAAGCTTTAGCGCACCTTTTCATGGGTTTTATGTAATGTCAATGAACCATATACTTTAACTGAATTAAGCTAATATGATCATGGCGGTCACACAGCATATGACTTGACACGATCCCTTCCATGTATCAATATTAATTCAATCCAATCATCTGTAATTTTTGGAAAAATTCCAAGAAAGGCTTCCATCCCTTAAGATATAGTACTGACCTATCTAAAGGGATAGCACTTCAAAGAGTTCAGGAAGTGAATGCTAGAACTGCTTGCAGTTGTGCATCAATTACGAGAAGTTGATTGTATGCTAGATGTGTACAAAAGCCAGATATCTACCTTGCAGTGGGAGTAGTAAAGTGTTGCTAATCCTACTATGGAGAGAAAACACTTGATTGCAGTAATAACAAAATCTTCATAGATGAAAATATTTTTGAGATAGTGATATCAAAGTCCAATCTTCAAAAACTTAAGACTTTATAGATAGAGATCTAAAAGGTCTTAAATGTGGATACCTTAAGAGATAGTGATCTCCAGGAATAAGAGTATTCTGATAAGGATTATGGAAATACTGGTTATGATAATTGTTAAGATGTAGTGTCAAGGACACTGTAACTAACAAGATTGAGTATTGGTTGCATAAGATGCAACGTTCGCATTAGATGCGAGCACTGTTACTGGGGATATGCAAGTGCCGTAAAAGGACTTGGTGTACTCTCGCGGGAACAGAGTGACTGATCAGCTTACCTTGTTATTTTCTAAATAGCCTATGATTGTCACATGAGTGTGGGTTTAAATGATTAGCCCATTAATGACTCTTTGGGCTAGTGGGAGATTGTTTCACATGTGAGCCCACAGCGAGCCATTATGCAATAAATGTTATTGCAAATATCATTCCCTGATATGAAATGAAGAATAAATAGTTTGCATAATAGGTCCCTTAGTACAATTAGGGTTATGTACCATGGCCATCTTGATGATCATACAGCTGTTGATTCAACTGTTGAATCATAGAGATTGGTGCTTGGATGAATATCTAAAGAGTTAGATTGAGGACTCATGAAGCACCGTTAAATGATCGTTAAGAGATGATCTCCAGCCTATGTAGTAGATGGCAATCCTTATCTCTAAAGGCTGATATCTGACCGACCTCTTGATGCAGGTCCTCTGCATAGAAATAGAGATTCGGAGGTGTCAGATTATTTAGGTCAAAGAGTTGACTTAACGAGATCGAGATAACCAAAGTCCTATATCGTATGCTGTCACAATGCAGGCACGCATCCTCTGACCGGAGACAGATGTGTTACTATATGTCTGAGTATGTACATTTGGCAGATCAATAGGTTGATGACCTAACCAAGGTCTATACACCGGCGCGCTGGTGTGCATGTAAGGGCATATGAGTAATATGATCTCTCAAAGAGATCATACAGGTTCATTATTGAACCGGAAGACATGAACTCACTCATGAGATATTGGGAAGAACCAAATTCCGTGCACGGTCGTCTCGCTTTGGAAGTTTGACTGAATTTGTAGGTTTGATATATACTTTTGGGAAGTATATGATCAAGACCTAGGTATGATTTACGCTTTTGGAAAGTGTGTGATCGATACCGACTCCCAATGATCGAATGAGAAACTTACTAATAGAACCCTGAAGTAGACAGTGTAAAGTTGATCTAATACTTCGGGTTTATTCCGAGTCTTACAGTATGTAGGATGTACATATATTGGGAATACCTGAGGGTGATGTAATCATAAACGATTGTATAACCATTACGCTTCCATTTCTAGGGAGTGATGAAACGGGTCTGGATTTTAGTGATTCCTCTCAGTAGAGAAGTAATCTGATCTTGGTCCAAAAATTGGACATTGATCTGAATGCGATTCAGATGCAATGAGAAGATTAGATTTGCGGTCTTGATTTAATCAAGCATCTATGGGAGGCCCACGATATGGATTTGAGATATGATCTCAATATCCAAGTCACTATACGTGGAACAATACAATCACCCTGTCCTTATCTCCAAATATTCGTGGAGAAAGCACATTATCCTTGAAAGGGTTCAGGATAATTTCATTGTTGATAATATGTATCCGAGCATTGAGAAAATAGATAATTAAATGTGATTTAATTATCATGAATAATATGAATTTGATTCATATTATAAGGAGAGTTATCTTAGATAATTAAATGTGATTTAATTATCAAAGATATAAATAATATGAATGTGATTCATATTATTTGGGAACATGAGAATAGAGATACAAGATGATTAAATGTGATTTAATTATCATGGATATGAATAATGTGGATAGAAATATCCATATTAGTTATATATATTATAAATATGATTTATAATATATAAGAGAGAGCTAATTGTAATTTACATTTGTTAATTAAATGTTGATGTGAATTGGATTCATATTGGATAATTAATTGAAAATGTAATTCGCATTTTATTTTGGGTTATGAATGTGATTCACAATTTTCCAATGGCATGATGGTAATATTCACAAAATAATTATGAATTATTTTTGTAGAATAATTTACAACAAGTGTTGTTGTAAATCTTGGAGATTTTCATGGAATAATGTAATCTCATGAGATCTCATGAGATTGCATGAGATTGCCACCAAATCTAATATTATGGAAGGAGCCAATCTTCATTCCTAATCTCCGTGCTTGATTGATTTAATTTGAGATTGATTTATATTGATTTTTCAATATAGATTTAATCTAAATTAAATTAATTGTTGTTGGTTTTTACCAACACAAATCTTAGCCATTAAAAGAAACACAGTCAATGAGGACCATTGGGTGTTGCCCATGGATTGAGATCCATGTATCCCAAAATATTATAAAAGGAGAGGCACCCCTTTGCTCTTCTTTTCAAAACACACAAGAGAACATAAGTCTCTCTATCTATCTATCTCTCTCTCTCTCTCTCTCTCTCTCTTTCTCTCTACACGTCAGCCCTCTCTCTTCCTCTCTCGTGGCCATCCACCATGGATGCCCTAGAGGGAGTCTCCATCGCCGCAGTGTCGTTGTTATGCAGTCCGATCGTTTGCTCGTGGATCTCCGTCTCCTTCGGTGCGCCTCGCTCGTGAAGAAGACGTCAGATCTCGTGTGTCGAGATCAGGAGATCTACCGCTTGGATCATCAACATGGATTGTGGGAAGCACGCGTTTCATCAACATGCTCGCAAGCGTCTCCTCCGTCGGATCGGACTTGAGATAGGAGGTCTCTTCGTTTAGAGACTCTATCGCAACCACGCTTCAAGAGGTAATCCTATTACTTGTTTGTGGTTAAGACGAAACGATCCGAGAAGTGTTCTTGGATCATGTGGTTTCGTCGCATAAAATTTTTAATTTCCGCTGCATAGAATAACTAGTGCGACTAATCATTCTTCGTCGTATCCGATACAACGATCATGCTTCCGTGATGCGCTTGACGATAATACCATATCCTACAAATGCATCCCATTTACTTCTGTGAGGTTTTTGACGCATGGGGCATCGATTTCATGGGCCTATTTACTAAGTGTTGGAAATGCGAGCCCACGGCGAGCCATTATGCAATAAATGTTATTGCAATTCACTCCTTAATCTAAAATGAAGAATACATAATTTGCATAATAGGCCCCTTAGTACAATTAGGGTTATGTACCCTGGCCATCTTGATGATCATACAGCTGTTGATTCAACTATTGAATCATAGAGGCTGGTGCTTGGATGAATATCTAAAGAGATAGATTGAGGACTCATCAAGCACCGTCAAATGATTGTTAAGAGATGATCTCCAGCCTGAGTAGGAGATGGCAATCCTTATCTCTGAAGGCTGATATCTGACCGACCTCTTGATGCAGGTCCTCTGCATAGGAATAGAGATTCGGAGGTGTCAGATTAGTTAGGTCAAAGAGTTGACTTAACGAGATAACCGAAGTCCTATATCATATGCTGTCATGATATAGGCACGCATCCTCTGACCGGAGACAGATGTGTTACTATATGTCTCAGTATGTACATTTGGCAGACCAATAGGTTGATGACCTAATCAAGGTCTATACACCGGCGCGCTGGTGTGCATATAAGGGCATATGAGTAATACGATCTCTCAAAGGGATCATACAGGTTCAGTTACTGAACCGGAAGACATGAGCTCACTCATGAGATATTGGGAAGAATCAAATTCCGTACGCACGGTCGTCTCGCTTTGGAAGCTTGACTGAATTTGTAGGTTTGATATATACTTTTGGAAAGTATATGATCAAGACTTAGGTATGATATACGCTTTTGGAAAGTGTATGATTGATACCAACTCCCAATGATCGAATGAGAAACTAACTGATAAAACCATGAAGTAGACAGTATAAAGTTGATCCAATACTTCGGGTTTAGTCTGAGTCTTCCAGTATGCAGGATGTACAGGTATTGGGAATACCTGAGGGTGATGTGATCATAAACGATTGTATAACCATGACGCTTCCATTCCTAGGGAGTGATGAAACGGGTCTGGATTTTAGTGACTCCTCTCAGTAGAGAAGTAATCTGATCTTGGTCCAAGTGTTGGACATTGATCTGAATGTGATTCAGATGCAATAAGAAGATTAGATTTACGGTCTTGATTTAATCAAGCATCTATGGGAGGCCCGAGATCTGGATTTGAGATATGATCTCAATATCCATGTCACTATACGTGGAACAATACAATCGCCCTGTCCTTATCTCCAAAGTATCTGCGGAGAAAGCGCATTATCCTTGAAGGAGTTCATGGATAATTCTATTGTTGATTTATGTATCCGAGCATTGAGAAAATGGATAATTAAATGTGATTTAATTATCATGAGTAATATGAATTTGATTCATATTATAAAGAGAGTTATCTGAGATAATTAAATGTGATTTGATTATCAAAGATGTGAATAATGCGAATGTGATTCATATTATTTGAGAACAAGAGAATAAAGATCCAAGATGATTAAATGTGATTTAATTATCATGGATATGAATAATGTGGATAGCAATATCCATATTAGTCATATATATTATAAATGTGATTTATAATATATAAGAGAGAGCTATTTGTGATTTACATTTGTTAATTAAATGTTAATGTGAATTGGATTCACATTGGACATTGAATTGAAAATGTAATTTACATTTTATTTTGGGTGTGAATATGATTCACAAATTTCCAATGGCATGATTGCAATGTTCACAAAATAAATTGGATTTATTTTTGTGAAATAATTTGCAACAAATGTTGTTGCAAATATTGGAGAGAATCATGAGATAATGTAATCTCATGTAATAGGAAAAAGGAAGCTCCCTTCCTAATGAGGAGGGGGACGGCCACAATTCCATAAGGAATGTGGTGGCCGTCCACCCTCCTTATGGAAGGAGGCTTGCCTCCTTTCCTATCTCTCCAATGGAGATTGATTTGATATAAATCAAATTATATTTAATATATATTTGATTTTTATTAAATTAATTGTTGTTGTGTTTTTAGCAACAAATCATGACCATTGAAAGAAACACAAATTAATGTGGACCATTGGATTTGTGTTGACACATGGATTGAGATCCATGGATCCCAAAACCCTATAAAAGGAGAGGCACCCCATTGCTCTTCTTAGCACATAAGTGAGACAACAAGTCTCTCTCTCTCTCTCTCTCTCTCTCTCTCTCTTTCTCTTCCTCTCATGGCCGTCCACCATGGATGCCCTAGAGAGGCTCTCCATCGCTGCGGCACCGTCGTTATGCTACCCGATGTTTTCCTTGTGGAACTCCGTCTACTTCGGCATGCCTTGCTCGTGAAGAAGACGTCAGATCTCGTGTGTTGAGATCAGGAGATCCGCCGCTTGGATCATCAACATGGATTGCGAGAAGCACACGGTTCATCCCCGCGCTCGCAAGCGTCTCCTCCGTCGGATCGGACTTGAGACAGGAGGTCTCTTTGTTTAGAGACTCGATTGCAACCACGCTTCAAGAGGTAAACCTAATACTTGGTTGTGGTTTAGACGAAACGATCCGAGAAGTATTCTTGGATCATGTGGTTTCGTCGCATAAAATTTTTTAATTTCCGCTGCATAGAACAACTAGTACGACTAGTCGTTCTTCGTCATATTCGATACGACGATCACGCTTCCGTGATGCGCTTGAGGATCTAACCATATCCTTCAAGTGGTATCAGAGCCTTAGGTTGGTGGTTTTGGATACGATCCATAAACCGAGGACGACTTGGGTTCCTTAGGGTTTGCGAAAGTTTTCTTGCATTTCATTTTCGCATCTCTGTTTTGATATTATTCTCGGCACTGTTTAAATTATTTAAACACGAAAATAATATTTATATTTTATTCCCCATTAAATAAGGAAACTGTAGGATCTGAGTTTGCGTGATTTCGATTCCGTTTGCTCTAGATATGCTCATTTTAGTGAACATGTATCCACTGTTTCGGGGACTGCGGATCATGACGTAATTAAGATGTTAATTGCGGACTTGAAACGCCTTGAAATGCGTGCAAATCACTTGTGTTCTGTTGTAAATCAAGTTAGCAAACTTTATAAATTTACTTTGCTTAATTTGGATTTAAATTGATTGAGATATGGTATTTTTAGTTAGTGAGGGTCACTGCTGAAAATACTTTCCTAATCAAGAACCTAGTGATTGTTATTTAATTAATTAGTGAAATTAAATTGTTTAATTTCCTGGAATAACTATGCATAAATATTTATGAAATATTTGATGATAATTATGTCCTTAAATGACTTTGCCCTAACCAACAAATGATTAGATGTGATCTAGATCAAGATTGGTTACATGATCTACATGATCAACATTCCAACAAACATGTTGCTCGAATAGGACTTGGGATTTGTTTAGCAAATCTCATTATAATGTTAATCAAAATTGTTTTGATTATTACTATATGGTATAATTTCGGTTGAAGAACCGATGATCATCTCAAGTACAAAATGATCTATTTTGCATTATCCTTTCCCGAGGTGGATATGGTGTCTAGTCGGAGAGCATTGGGGTTGCGGGTTGCAACGTATGTGGTCCGTCCCACTCTCGTCGGTACTGGCCATGACAGCGGGTAGGGTTAGTATAATGCTTAAGAAATCATGATGTATTTCTAATTATTAAAATTCGAAATAATACGTATTTGAGATAATACCATAATTCAAGTAACTATTAAAATGTTTGTTGGATATTAATTGGATCATTAATTTAATGTGATTAGATTAATTGGAATCCAATTAAAATTAAAACACTCTATGAATAGAGATGTTATTTCACTTGGAAGAATTAATCATAATGAATATGATTCATAATGATTAATTAGAATTTGAATATGATATGGAGGATCACAAAAGTGACATCCATGGTCTCCCGTCAAGGCGAAGGGTTCCGTCGCCAGATATTGTATGTAGGAGACGCCTGTCCGAAGTGACAGCTCCTGCATACGATCCATTTGGATCGGGCTCTTTGCTTCTCGAAAGAGTAAGGACGTATGCGTAGTGACCCCAATATCGGGTCCTCATATTATTGGGGCGATATTGGATTGCGCATAGCGAGTTGTATTCCTGTTGATGGCTGGTTCAATTAACAACGGGTCAACATTGCCTTAGGTGTGGTGGGCCCGGGTGTTAAAGACCAAATTGGGAGATGCAAGTTGGACTTGCAAGGCGGAATGTGTTCCCGCTTCTTTTTATCCGAGTTGTAGGTTCTTATATTATTGGGATGCAACAAAGATAAGGAAGGAGATCCCAGATCTTGCTTGAGATATAATGGAAAGTATATCTCTTACGTTGAAAGTGATTAAGGGAATGAACTTTTAATGTTGACATGGCAAGACAACTTTGATATAAAAATTCCTAAATCAAAGTAAAATATGTATATATATATAAATACATACATCTATGCAAATTTCTTATTTCAGATAATCTTTCATTAAAACCCACTCAATGATATACTCAATAATAACCAGTGAAATATCTTGGATTGGACTCATGATCCAGATATTGTACTTGCAGTTGGACACATAATGTATGTGGTTGCAATGAGCAAGTTTCCTCATAATAATGAGGAATGACAATTAAATAGATAATAAGACTACAACCCTAGGGTTTGTATGTCTCTATAGTCTTGATCTCTCATCGGATGTACTTTGGAAGTGACATGTCGATGATGATCGCAATTGTCAAATAATCCTTATAAAATTAATGAAGATATTCTGGCATACATATGTGCTCTTGACATTTAACATGAATGAGATGGTTCACTGCAGCATGCAGAATGGTGGCTCTATGAGAGATGATGTATTCAAATTGTTTGAATACCTACCTGAACCTATGTTTTAAGAGTTTAGATGGATGTAGATGATGAGTGTCATCATTCTACTATCTATACTCTGGTCATTCATGAAGCTTCATAATATTCATATTGTATGAATTTAATGAAGCATGTATAAATGTTGAAATGCTCTTACATAAGAGATCCTTAGTCTTAAGCAATGGTTGATTATAGATAAAGGGAGCGCAGTGGAAGCATGGGTTGGACCCGAGTAAGAAGTATGGTCAAAGAGTTGACTATACATCTTTGACTTCCATATGTCATCCGAAGAGTTGGATGAATGCCAATATTGCAATAAGTTGATGTGTTGATAGTATGACTATCAAGTCTATCTACAATCCTTAGAGAAGGACTCGGATGGAGCATCGGATTAATCTACATAAATCATTGATAAGATAAAGTCAAATAATTGTATCTCAATCTTCTGATGACATTTGCAATAGGTTGCATATGTTTTAGAAAACTGGAAAATTTGATTTTAAAGGTTTATAGTTATCCACATGGATATTGATACAATTGTTGCAACAATCTCTGTTGGATTGATAGACTTGTTAATTTCAGTGGGAGAGTCCTTAGTCTTAGAGAATGTCTCTATGACCTAGATATAAGAATACACTCATTGTTTGTTTCTAAATGTTGGAAATAAACATGAATTCTGAGGTAGAACTATCATAAAGAGTTATGATGGAGATATTTCAGATAGTAATCTAAAATCTAGTGGACTCCACTAAATTAGAAAATTGATGAATGGCTCATTAACATTTCTAAATGCTGAAAT
The DNA here is from genome assembly GCA_037367405.1 of Ottelia alismoides. NCBI lineage: Eukaryota > Viridiplantae > Streptophyta > Magnoliopsida > Alismatales > Hydrocharitaceae > Ottelia > Ottelia alismoides. Next base: position 46,834 of record JAZKJV010000953.1, on the reverse strand, counting down.
TAAAACTTAAGATCAATATGAGGATGAAGATCATTTGACAATGATCTAGCATCAAGCTTTGGACATTTGTTTATTGATTTGATCAATATACTAGTAAGAGATGAAACTTTAGAATGTCTAAAATTTCAAAACATACATACTTTTGAATATTGTATTCAAAAGTAAAATGTCCAATACACCCTTCTTAGAGAAAGGTGTAAGATGCCAAGGTATTCAGGATCTCATGCATATTGATGTATGTAGATCATCTATATCATAGTAAACATTATGGATATGTGATATCTGTTGATGATTATGTATGATATGAGATTTCTTCTCTTCACCTAAGAAACCTTTGAAATGTTTAAAGATTTCATTATTTTTGGTTTAAAACCAAAGTTTGAAGGAAGATAAAATGAATTTGATCTAATATAGGTAACAAGTACCTACTAGATAAATTCAAAGAATACCTTATAGAGATATGAATATCACTTCTATCTCAATCCTCCTAACACATCTTAACTCAATAGAGTTATAGGTAGGTACAATTGGATCATGTGTGACATGATCTTATCAATGATGAATTTTAGCATAATTATCCCTTAGTTTCCAGGTATATATGTGTAGAAGAGACTACAATATATATGCTTAATATGATTCCATGCATGCAAGCTGGAATCTAGCACTTGAAAGTGCTGCTTCATTAGGAAAATAAAGGATGGTATTGGATACCTACTTTATGACCTTGAGATTCTAAGTATCTCATCTCTGAGAATATGATTCTTAGAGGTTGAGACTCTTGAGAATCAAGATGAAAATGAAGTATAGGAACTCATTCATCTTGAGAAGATAATGAGGCTCCTGAAATTGGAAACTAAGAGGACAATTAAAAATGAAACACTAATACCTCTTCAAATGAGTTTGAGGATGGATTCCATGTGTCAGAGAAATCTGACAATGATTGAACTTCATGTGATGAAGCTTCTGAAGATCATAGCATGGATAGATGGATGTTAGCAATAAAAGTCTAATGTAGACTTCATATGCAAGTGTTGTATATGGACCCTCGTGGATCCACCTATATGGGTAAAACCTGTAAAGGTGTAAATGGATCTTCAAGAGAAAGGGAACCTGATGAGAAGGTGGAGACCTTCAAAGCACGGTTCGTAGCCATGAGCTACACATCGGAAAAGAAGACATTGCTTGCGATGAGACTTGCTCTTCGGTGACCATGCTTAAAAACATCAGAATATTGCTAATCTTGGTTGCACAACTTGACTATTGCATCTTCAAAGATGTAAGTCAAGATTGCATTCCTCTATAAATACCTCTCTGAGGATATTCACATGAAGTAGCCCCAAGGCTTCACGATTGAGGAAAGCAAGGTGTGCAAGCTAAGGAATCCATCTAAGGACTCAAATAAGCTTCTTTGAGATGGACCATAAGATTTGATGAAATTATAAATGTTATGATTTCAAATGGAATCTTGATGAGCCATGCGAAGCTTAGTGGGAGTGCCTATGTGTTCATTACGCTAAATGTGGATGATATCCTGATCATTTAAAATGATATAAGGATAATAATAAGTGTTTTATAATCTGATTGTTCCATAACTTGAGATATGATCTCAAGGATACCTCTTGGATCTTAGTTCTGAAGGTGTTCAGGAGCAAAGAGAAGAGGGTATTGGGACTGTCACATTAGTAGTACACCTTGGACATATTCTATTTTTAAGGAAAATCCCAAGAAAGGCTTCCATCTCTTAAGATATGGTTCTGACCTGTCTGAAGGGATATCACCTCAAAGAGTTGAGGAAGTAAATGCTAGAACTACTTTCACTTGTGCATTAGTTACGAGAAGCTGAGTGTATGCTAGATGTGTACAAAAGCCAGATATCTACCATGCAGTAGGAGTAGTAAAATGTTACTAATCCTACTATGGAAATAAAACACTTAATTGCAGTAATAATAATATCTTCAAAGATGATGAAACTTAAAGATAGTGATCTCAAAGTCTTATATTCAAAAGTATAAAGACCATGTAGATAGTGATCTATAAAGGTCTAAACTTTAGATACCTTAGGAGATAGAGATCTCCGGGAATGAAGGTATTCTAATAAGGATTATGGGGATACTGGTTATGATGTCAGGGACACTCTAACCAACTAGATTGAGTATTGGTTGCATGAGATGCAACATTCGCATTAGATGCGAGCACTGTTACTGGGGATATGCAAGTGCCGTAAAAGGACTTGGCATAGTCTCGCGGGAACAGAGTGACTAATCAGCTTACCTAGCTATTTTCTAAATAGCCTATGATTGTCACATGAGTGCGGGTTTAAATGATTAGCCCATTAATGGCTCTTTGGGCTAGTGGGAGATTGTTGGAAATGCGAGCCCACAGCGAGCCATTATGCAATAAATGTTATTGCAATTCACTCCTTAATCTGAAATGAAGAATACATAATTTGCATAATAGGTCTCTTAGTACAATTAGGGTTATGTACCATGGCCATCTTGATGATCATACAACTGTTGATTCAACTATTGAATCATAGAGGCTGGTGCTTGGATGAATATCTAAAGAGTTAGATTGAGGACTCATCAAGCACCGTCAAATGATTGTTAAGAGATGATCTCCAGCCTGAGTAGGAGATGGCAATCCTTATCTCTGAAGGCTGATATCTGACCGACCTCTTGATGCAGGTCCTCCGCATAGGAATAGAGATTCGGAGGTGTCAGATTAGTTAGGTCAAAGAGTTGACTTAACGCGATCGAGATAACCGAAGTCCTATATCATATGCTGTCATGATATAGGCATGCATCCTCTGACCGGAGACAGATGTGTTACTATATGTCTGAGTATGTACATTTGGCAGACCAATAGGTTGATGACCTAATCAAGGTCTATACACCGGCGCGCTGGTGTGCATATAAGGGCATATGAGTAATACGATCTCTCAAAGGGATCATACAGGTTCAGTTACTGAACCGGAAGACATGAGCTCACTCATGAGATATTGGGAAGAATCAAATTTCGTGCGCATGGTCGTCTCGCTTTGGAAGCTTGACTGAATTTGTAGGTTTGATATATACTTTTGGAAAGTATATGATCAAGACCTAGGTATGATATACACTTTTGGAAAGTGTATGATTGATACCAACTCCCAATGATCGAATGAGAAACTAACTGATAAAACCATGAAGTAGACAGTATAAAGTTGATCCAATACTTCGGGTTTAGTCTGAGTCTTCCAGTATGCAGGATGTACAGGTATTGGGAATACCTGAGGGTGATGTGATCATAAACGATTGTATAACCATGACGCTTCCATTCCTAGGGAGTGATGAAACGGGTCTGGATTTTAGTGACTCCTCTCAGTAGAGAAGTAATCTGATCTTGGTCCAAGTGTTGGACATTGATCTGAATGTGATTCAGATGCAATAAGAAGATTAGATTTACGGTCTTGATTTAATCAAGCATCTATGGGAGGCCCGAGATCTGGATTTGAGATATGATCTCAATATCCATGTCACTATACGTGGAACAATACAATCGCCCTGTCCTTATCTCCAAAGTATCTGCGGAGAAAGCGCATTATCCTTGAAGGAGTTCATGGATAATTCTATTGTTGATTTATGTATCCGAGCATTGAGAAAATGGATAATTAAATGTGATTTAATTATCATGAGTAATATGAATTTGATTCATATTATAAAGAGAGTTATCTGAGATAATTAAATGTGATTTGATTATCAAAGATGTGAATAATGTGAATGTGATTCATATTATTTGAGAACAAGAGAATAAAGATCCAAGATGATTAAATGTGATTTAATTATCATGGATATGAATAATGTGGATAGCAATATCCATATTAGTCATATATATTATAAATGTGATTTATAATATATAAGAGAGAGCTATTTGTGATTTACATTTGTTAATTAAATGTTAATGAGAATTGGATTCACATTGGACATTGAATTGAAAATGTAATTTACATTTTGTTTTGGGTGTGAATATGATTCACAAATTTCCAATGGCATGATTGCAATGTTCACAAAATAAATTGGATTTATTTTTGTGAAATAATTTGCAACAAATGTTGTTGCAAATATTGGAGAGAATCATGAGATAATGTAATCTCATGTAATAGGAAAAAGGAAGCTCCCTTCCTAATGAGGAGAGGGGACGACCACAATTCCATAAGGAATGTGGTGGCCGTCCACCCTCCTTATGGAAGGAGGCTTGCCTCCTTTCCTATCTCTCCAATGGAGATTGATTTGATATAAATCAAATTATATTTAATATATATTTGATTTTTATTAAATTAATTTTTGTTGTGTTTTTAGCAACAAATCATGACCATTGAAAGAAACACAAATTAATGTGGACCATTGGATTTGTATTGACACATGGATTGAGATCCATGGATCCCAAAACCCTATAAAAGGAGAGGCACCCCATTGCTCTTCTTAGCACATAAGTGAGACAACAAGTCTCTCTCTCTCTCTCTCTCTCTCTCTCTCTTTCTCTTTCTCTTCCTCTCATGGCCGTCCACCATGGATGCCCTAGAGAGGATCTCCATCGCTGCGGCACCGTCGTTATGCTGCCCGATGTTTTCCTTGTGGAACTCCGTCTACTTTGGCATGCCTTGCTCTTGAAGAAGACGTCGGATCTCATGTGTTGAGATCAGGAGATCCGCCGCTTGGATCATCAACATGGATTGCGAGAAGCACGCGATTCATCCCTGCGCTCGCAAGCGTCTCCTCCGTCGGATCGGACTTGAGACAGGAGGTCTCTTTGTTTAGAGACTCGATTGCAACCACGCTTCAAGAGGTAAACCTAATACTTGGTTGTGGTTTAGACGAAATGATCCGAGAAGTGTTCTTGGATCATGTGGTTTTGTCGCATAAAATTTTTTAATTTCCGCTGCATAGAACAACTAGTACGACTAGTCGTTCTTCGTCGTATTCGATACGACGATCACGCTTCCGTGATGCGCTTGAGGATCTAACCATATCTTTCACTAAGAGTCAGGGATTTGAGTATATCTTGCTTGCTGTAGATTATGTGAGTCGTTGGGTTGAGGCCATCCCCGCCCGAACCGCAGATGCTAATACCGTTTGCAAATTCTTTAGGAAAAATATCATTTCACGGTTCGACGTACCTAGAGTTTTGATATCAGACGGGGGGACTCATTTTATCAACAACAAGGTAAGGGCCCTTTCTAACGAGTTCAGCATAGTTCATAGAGTTGCCACTCCTTATCACCCACAGACGAATGATCTTGCTGAGGTTTCAAACAGGGAGATTAAGACTATATTGCAGAAGGTAGTCTGCTCAGGCCGAAAGGATTGGTCACATCTTTTGAACTCAGTCTAGTGGGCATATTGGACATCTTTCAAAACTCCATTGGGTACATCTCCATTTCGACTCGTTTATGGTAAGCAATGCCACTTACCAGTTGAGCTGAAGAATAAATCACTATGGACTGTTACTGAGATATTTTTGGATCCAGAGAGTGTAGGAGATCAGAGAAAGGTAGAATTGGCAGCCCTGGAGGAACTTAGAGATACAACCTTTTCGAGTAGCCTACAGTATAAGGAGCGAGTGAAGATATGGCATGATTCCCATATTAGCCATAAGTAGTTTGAGCCAAACCAGAAAGTATGGTTATTCGATGCCTAGCTAAAACTATTTCCAGGGAAGTTGCAGAGCAAGTGGAAGAGCCCATACTTGGTCCGGAAGGTGCGCGACAATGGCAACATTGATATATCTGAGACGTCATCTGAGTCTACCTTCCGAGTTAACGGTCAGCGCCTGAAGCCATAACTAGATCATGATCCGTTGACTGTTGATGTTGCCCCTATTCATTTTGTATGAGATGTGATTTTTGACTCACATCATTTGCATCTCATGCCTGATTATCGTTTCTTCTCGCAGTTGTATAGATCCAGATGTCCATATCACACATTCTTTTGTCTAACACCCCATCTTTATCTTATGATTATGCTATACTCAGGGTGTACTTTACCCTATGTATATGGGAGTGTCAGACTTGTGAGTATTCGTTTGATTCTTTTTACCTCTGTGTTGCTGTCAATACTTAGGGATATTTTACCCTAAGTATAGGGGGGGAGGATAAACCCAGTACGTTCTACTCCTCGATTTTTCCTATGTGTACAGTCTTCTATACTTATGTTTACTTGATCCTAAGTACAGGGGGATCACAGACTTCTATTGATTTTATTCTTTTATTCGTTGTTGTAGTATACTATTCTTTTCACTTTTCTATACTGAGCACGAGTTATGTCTTTCTTTCCAACTCTTTGATCACTATGAGGGCATAGTTCGAGCTAAGTATAGGGGGTGTCGTATATATTGTTTACTGTGACCAATGTGTATGGTCCTACGGGTGCAACAGCAAGTTGCTTGGCTTCGGATCTTTCAGAGGTGGGAGCTGGTAGAGATGATGGGGTTTGATTGGTTGGGGGAGATCTTAATGTTACTCTATTGCTAGATGATAGGCCGTTGGGAAGAGGTGGAAGGGATGCGGGGTCAGAGGCTCTCAGAGACCAGGTGCATGCCTTGGGGCTCACAATCATTGATGCAGCTGGATGTGGTTATACGTGGCGGAATTCTAGGTTCCGATCGCGGTTGGACAGATTTTTTATGTCATCTGAGGGTGTGGAGTTTTTCCCCCTTGCTCGGGCATGGGCGCTTCCTCGTGCTCATTCCGATCACACGCCAATCTTATGGTCCTCTGAGGAGCAGAGGCGGCCTAGATCCATTTTTAGATTTGAGCAGGCTTGGCTGCTAGAAGAAGGGTTCAAAGAGGAGGTGGCTGCTCGATGGAGGGAATGGCAGGTGGAGGGTCCGACTGTGATTCGCTTGGCAGCCAAGCTGGATTTGTTAAAGAAATATCTAATTAAATATGGTCGGGCAGTGAAGACGCGTCGGAGGGAGCGGAGAATAGAGGCTCAGCAAGGGGTGGTTCGTCTGGATGGGCTAGAGGACCAGAGAGAGTTGGAGGATGGGGAGGTTCTAAAGCGGGCAGGGTTGTTAGAAATATTGCTTGTTGAAGACAGGAAGGAGGAAGTGGAATGGAGGCAGAGATCTAGACAGAAGTGGCTGCAGGAAGGGGACGCGAACACGAGGTTCTTTCATTCAATGGCTTCCGGAAGGAGAAGGAGAAATTTTATTCAGTGCTTGGAGGTGAGGGGAGAAAGGGTGGTGGGCGATGCTTTGCTTGGGTAGGCTCTGAAGGAGCATTTTGTGGAGACATCGAGGAGGAAGCAAGGGGAGGGGTGGGGGTGGCGCGGTACTGGAGTAAGGTTGTTGTCGGAAGAGCAGGCGCTTGGGCTGGAGGCACCTTTCATGGAAGCAGAGATCAAGAGTCCAGTTTGGGGATTGAATGGTGATGGGGCACCAGGTCCAGACGGCTTTCCGATTTTGTTTTACAGAGAATTCTGGGATTTGCTCAAGGAGGATGTCATGGACGTAATTACTGAGTTTAGAGATGGTAATAGGGGTTTCGAGAAGGTTAACCGTGCTTTGCTTTTCCTCCTGCCAAAGAAGGAGCACCCAATTCGGGTTGAAGATTATAGGCCGATCGCGTTGTCCAATGAAATCTACTTGATAATTGCAAAGGTACTGGCAAATAGATTGAGGCAGGTCCTTGATAGTGTCATCTCACAGAATCAGTCGGCTTTCATTCCCGGACGGCAGATGGCAGACGGGCTAGTGATGGCGAATGAGATTTGCCTCCAGTGGCGACGTGAAAACAGGAAGGGGTTGTTGTGGAAGATCGATTTTGAACAAGCATATGACTGTGTGGACTGGAATTTCCTGTGGGCATCGCTTCGTCGTCGTGGCTTCACTGATCTCTGGATAGCGTGGATGAAGAGGTGCGTAATGACATCCTCATACACGGTTTTGGTGAACGGGAGGCCAGAAGGTGGTTTCTTTCAGCCGCAGAGGGGAGTGTGACAGGGATGTCCGTTGGCGCCGATGCTCTTTGTGTTGGTGGCAGACGCTTTAGCGGTAATGTTCAGGAGATCGGTCGATGAGGGGTGGTGCGAAGATTTCAGTGTGGGGTCTATTTCGATTCCACTTTTGCAGTATGTCGACGACACTATGATTTTTCTGGGCGGCACAGAAGAAATGGATAGAAGGGCAAGACAATTGGTTGAGATCTTCAGCAGTATCTCCGGTCTCAAGATTAATAGCTCCTAGTCAGTGGTAATTCGGTTTGGGATGGATGAAGAGGAGAGTGGAAGAAGGGCTGCAAATCTTGGATGCCCTTTAGGTGAGCTTCCGATTTCTTACCTGGGGTTGCCTCTCGTGGCGGGAAGACTCAGAAAGGCAGAATGGGACATGGTCCTCAGAAGATTTGAGCAGAGACTGGCAGGGTGGAAGGCGATCACTCTTTCAAGGGGGGGGGGGGAATTAACTCTCCTGAAACATGCTTTATCTGCAATACCTATCTTCTTCTTCTCTACGCGGATGATGCCGACGGGGGTCAGAAAGAAAATAGAGATTTTGATGAGAAGATTTTTCTGGTCTGATGGAAAGCAGCAAAGATCGGGTATGCACCTGATTCGATGGGAGGAGCTAACAAGGCAGAAAAATGAAGGAGGTCTAGGAATTTGGGATTTGAACTGTATGAATAAAGCTCTTCTGGCAAAATGGGTGGTGCAGATCTGGGGGGACACTGATAGACTGGTTATTAGGCTGTTGCGTGCCATTTATGGGGTTAATGGCTCTCTGGAGGCAGGGAAAACAAGATTTGAATCTTCCCTTTGGGGTGGTATATGGGACATTTTACCTCAACTCAGGCCGATGTTGAAGCCGAAGGTGGAGTCAGGGGTGACTTTTCGTTTTTGGAAGGACAACTGGACAAGAGAAGGGTTGCTTTGCGAGAGGTTTCCAAGACTTTTTGCGTTGGCAGTTAACAAGGAGGTCCATGTGGCAGATGTTGGCGAGTCTGGTTCGTGGGTTCCGCAGTTCCTGTCCATCTTGTCAAACCGTAGATTGGTGGATCTGGATAGAATGCAATCTGAATTGCCTTCTCCAAGTTTTTCTTCTCAAGGGAGAGATCATTTTGTTTGGGAGGAGGGGAGATTTTCGGTAAAAAAGGCATACACAGTTTTTAGAGGGAGAATAGATGATCTAGATCAAGACTTGAAGCAAGATATGAAGATAATTTGGGCGAGCAAGATCCCGTGTAGGGTGAAAGTTTTCCTGTGGTGCCTTAGAAAGGGTAGAGTTTGTGATAAGGCTAGAAGGGGAAGGATTTTTGGCATTATGGACACCCGGTGCGATAGATGTGGCGCAGATAATGAAGATACGGAACATTTATTCCTTACTTGTCCTTTCTCTGAGCAGGTCTGGAAGGAGTTGGGAGCATCGTGGGTCAATCATGGTGGTATGGTTGATTTCTGGAGATCAATAAGGTCCGTGGGAGGTAACTCAACTGACGATTGCGCTCTGCCATTTGCTGCTCTTTGGTCCATATGGAGAGGCAGAAATGACTTAATATTTAAAAATCAAAGGTTCTATTTTGAAAATGTGGTAGCTTACTGTCGCTCCCTGTATCACTTCTGGTCCACAATGTAGTGTATTTCCCACTTTTTTTCATATATAAAAGCATAGCGCGGTGAGTCTCAGCTCGGGACTGCACCCTCTTTTCTCTCAAAAAAAATATATTGTATATATACTTTAGCCATAACTCGTACTTTCGTATTTTTAATATGGCTAAATTACTGTGTGAATACTTGTAAAAAAAGATGCATAAATTTCCTAAAAATATTTTTCTTGTACATACTGACTAATAAGTCAGGTTAAAAAATTTTAGAGAATATTTTGAAAGTGGTTTGAAAATCTATTTGAAAAATCTTTTGAAAACTATTTGAAAAGTGTTTTAAAAATATTGTGGCTTGTAAAAAAATTTTCTCTTTGTGAAAAAAATGATTTTGTAAAACTATTTTCAAATTTTGGAAAAATGGTTGAAAAATTATTTTGAAAATCTATATACACTGTTTGAAAAATGTTTGCAAAAATAGTTTCAAATGATTGTAAATGATTGTAAATTTTTGTGTTATTTTAGACGATAGTTTTAAAAATTATTTGTAAAATTATTTATATATAAATTTGAGGAATATATGAATCACAAAAATAAAAAAAATGAATAATTAAAAAAATAAAGAAAAAATTCCAACTGTGTACATACTTGTATAAATTACTCAAGTTGTAAATCCCTTCTCGTGACTCTTGTAAATAATTGACTCACTTCTTTGTAAATATGTGTATATAATCCCTAACTTTTATCTAAAAAATAAATTGTATATACTTGTATATATTTTAACTATTTGCATAAAAAACTTTTGCACATGCAATTTTTTTCAAAAAACCATAAACATTTCAAAATTTTGAAAATTGTTTGACAAAAAGATTTTGTTCTCTTTACATTGTACATATTTTCTTGCATTGCCATGTGCATTTTTCAGGATAATCTTGACATTTAAACTAAGTCTGGAATAAATTTGAAGAATGGAGCTTAGTTGGACCTTAATATACTTAATTTCAGAGGAACCTTATAAGATTTGGAGTTAAGACTTTTCAGGTCCTAGTGACTTAATTCTTTGAATCCATAAGACTATGTTCACATGTCATCTTGATAAGTCTAAGTAGAATATTTAACAACACACGTATGATTCTTTCAGACCGTGGCTTACCTTGGACAAAGCACTCTACACGTAGCTCTTCATGGATGAGGTAGTGAGGGGGCAGATTCTTTTGGCTTGGGGTAGCATACGAGGGTAGTACATATAAGCGGAACCTCACGTGCTCCTCTAGGGAGGGAAGTGCGTCTCAACCTGGATTGATGATGTTGAGATCTAAAGATAGGAGCTGTGGGGTTGCAATAATGCTTCACAAGAGGGATAGGCTACTGGCTCAAGAGGAAAAACTCCTTATGTACATGCCACACCTTGTATATATTTTTAAAAAAAATAAAAAAAATGCAGAATCTCTAAAAGTGGATAGGCCTGATTGGAAGTAAAATGCCTGCCGGAGTGTATATACAAAAAAAAAGAGCTTCAAAGTTAAATATTTGTAAGCTTGCTGCGGGTGACATGGCTACATTGGTCATGCATCCAAGGATAGGTAACTACACTGGTTACCGTTCATTCTCTTCTCCATCCCCTCTTCTTGAGCTGGTTGTACTTGAAGGGAATATCCCCCCTCCTCCAGGAAAGAGTTGCTAGACCAGAGGATTAGAGTTACCTTGTTGAGAGAGGTTGTTTCTTTGCTACTTCTGAAATGAGGAGGTATATTTCACTTACACCGTACAAGTAAGAATTCATAGTCATAAGAATTTGTGTATGTAGACTTGTTCAGATCTGACCGTTGAGGAGACTTGAATAGGAGTCTTGTGGAATTTAGAGGCTGTTAGGTTTTAAATCCATTTACCAATAAGGTTCCGACACTAATAATCCAAAGTTCTGATAGAGCTCCATACTACATTTTTATGAAGATACGTTTAAAAGTAAACATCGTTCTAACTTCTTTCCTTTTTCTTTTCTTTATTTTTGTTTGCACTCATTTTCCAAATAAGTATTTGCTAAGGGACTAGTAAAGGTAAAGTATAGGGGAATGATGAATCCACGATTCATCGCCTTTATTATTTTATTTTAGCTTCATTTTCTTAGTGAAACACCTGTAAATACCCTCTAATTTCATGAAATTACCATTTTTCTTGTATTTGTTAAATATGCATTTTTAACACTTTTTGTGCTTAAATAAAAGAATAAAGAAGAAAAGAAAAAGAAAAGAAAAGAAAGATGTGTTTATGTAATAAATACAAACTGACCCGAATCCCGAGAGAAGGTCAAGACTTGACCTGATCGACAAGGAATAAAATAGGGGAATATAGGGTCTTCTGTCAAAAATCCAAAAATAAGTTGTACATAAATCCCTTGTATATTTATATAAAACTTGTACTATTTTATTTGTGCATAAATTAATCTCAAATTAATTATATGTGTAAACAAAAGTTGTAAATAAAAATGTGTGTAAATAATAAAAATAATCGCAAAGAAAAATAATGTGCATATTACAAATAATTACCCTCAGAAAAAGCCACAAAGTGATCATTGAAATACAAATTCCGAATCCATACAATATTGAATTGAACCAAACTTACTTCCATTATACTCTAAATTAAATTATCTTTCAAATGGTTATAATTTCATAATTATTGGAGTTACTTTTGAAAAGTCAGTTTTCTGGGGTGTTTTGTGCAGTTTCACCATTATTTATTGTGCATATTTACTCATATTTATTCTTATATACATAATATACATATTTGTAAATATTATTTTCATTAAAAATAAAAATAAAAAATATAAACAATAAAATTAAAAAATATGTTATAAAAATTGTTTCTTTATTTGTGCATATGTATATTGTATTATGTGTATAATATGTGTATACAACTAACTTCCTTAAATTAAAATCACCAAAAAATAAAATATCTGACAATAATTAATTTATTTAATTTAATTATGAAAATTGTATTAATATTTAATTATTTAATTCATTATTTGATTTTATAACATACCATGTATATTAGATTTGATTTTGTACCTTTAATAGCCACCATTAATGTGCTAATTAATTTTTGGAAATTATTTAATTTCTTTATTTTAATTAATTCCGCAATTTATTTTTAATTAAGTAGTTATTTTATTTATTTAAATATTTTATTAATTCTATCAATAAACACCTTCTTTAAGTGTATATACCTTCCTTTTTTATTTTACGTCCCTCGGGGACCAGCCTAATAAGGCTCTTTTTAATGGGCTCCTCCTTCTTCTTTCATTCTTTGATCAATCTTTGGCGGAGAGGATCCTGATCTCCGAGAGCCGTCTTGTTGAAGAAGGGTGCCTAACCTCCGAGTTGTCCAGTGATAGCGCGTCGGCCTTTGTTGAGGCCACCACAACATTTCCAACCTCGAGGTGAGATCCATTTAATTTTTGTCATTTTTCTTAGACAAATCGTAGGTCTAATTTTTGCTCCCACTTGATTAATTTTTAGATCATTAAAAATCATAAAAAAATCGTCACCAGACACATTCGCGTCCGACACTGATTTTTTATACCATTTTCTCGATCTCCACATATTCACGTTCTGCCTCGCACAACCTATCATCTCCAACCACCCACGGTGGTCGGAGTTACGGATCTCTCTCCCATATCGCCAAGGTCCACAATCGTTCACCCCTCCTATTGTGTATATAAATAAAATAAAAAATCCATATATTTGTTTTCATCTCTCACCTTTGTTTCGCAGGATCAAATAAAAAAAATAAAAAAAATCCTTTCACTTCCTGTTCACATCTCCTGTTTTAAAAGAAAACTAAAAAACATTTTTTATATATCAGTTCTGTACATAAAAATAAAAAACAAAAAAAATTAAAAAAACAAAAAAATAATTTCTGCAGGTTGCAGCCGCCCCCAGCGGACCACCACATCCACGCCCGCTCCGCCGAAGAGGATCCCCACCAGCCGCCCTCCGCACGTGCGCAGCTGCACGGGTGTGAGAGCGTGCCTCCACCACCGCCGACCGCCACGACCTTGGCTCGGCCCTACCGTCTCAAGGCCCGCTCCGTAACCGTCCTCTACGCGCGAACCCCGCTCCACCGACCGCGCACCCCCGCTTGCCCACGCGACAGCCCCGCCCCAAGTGCGCGCGCGCAGGCCCCCCCTCCAGAGCCCACGCTTCCAACGCGCGGTGCGCGTCATGCCGATCTCCGCTTCCCCTCCGCCGCGCGGTACTGCCTTCCCACCGACCTCCACGCAGACCGTCGCCCCGCGCCTCTTATCCTCGACGCGCCTCCCTTGCCACGTCACCCACGGCAACCGTCCACCGACCGCGCTCCCCTTCGCACCAGCCGCCCGCGCATGAAAGGAAAGGAGAGGGTGACAATGACCACCCATTTTCCTTCTTTGAGAAGAACGAAAGAACCTTCGGGTTGGGATTTTCAAATAATTTTTTTTGGAGAAATTACAGAACCCTTGAAAGTTTTGAAATTTGCAAAAGCACCCCCGAGCTCAAAGCGTATCACGTGCATCATATGTGTAAACTGGGTAAATTACAATTCTTATCATATATTTCATTTTAATTAATTTTTGATGCACAAACTTTCAATATTTGCAATCTAGTCGCTGTGTTCAAGACGATAAACTTGCTTGCTCTCTTTGAATGGAATAAATGTATTTATTATTCGAAAAATTCTCAAAGAAATTACGCATGCTCCTGTTGTAGTTTTTATCATTGTATAAATTTTCATCAATTTTTATTGTCATCTGGTATATTTAAAAAATAAAAAATAGTATTTTTTTGCCTGCCTGAAATTAGAAAAATCATAAAAAACTAAAAATTAGCCTAAAAATTCCAAAAAATTATTGTAGGTGTAGTTTAATGTCTTTTAATTTCTATCCAATTTTGATGCATTGACTTTTTTTATAAAACTCCAATAAATTGAGAAAAATAAAAATATTAAAAAATTGTAGAAAATCCTAAAAAAATAAAAAATCTGATTTCAGTCTCTGATTGTAGATATTTCTCTGTAGTTTATATTAAAAATTATTTCCAGGAGTATTGGGTACTTAAACTATTTTTAAGTTGCAAATACTTTCGACCATGCACTGTTTGCTCTTTTTTCATTGTTTTTTTAGAAAATCACAAAAATATCAAAAAAAAGTAAAAAATTTACCAAAAATATTTTAAAACATATAAAATATGAAAATATTTTTTCTGTAATTTTCTGAGTACTTTGATTAGTTTGAAAAATACAAAAAGAGTGTGGTGTCGTGTATTGTTTATCTTTTGTGCTTGTTTTGAAAATAAAAAAAAACTACTAAAAATTATTTTAGAAATTTGACTAATGAATTTTAGAATCAAGCTCCTTGTTTTCGTCCCTGGTCGCTATAACAGGTAAAAAGAAAGCGAAAACCGCTTACATTTGCTTCTGATTGATCGATTTATCTTTTACTAAGTGGTTTAAAATACAAATTTTTCTTGATTGACCGCGCTTGTTGATTTGGGTCACAATGACCATTGTTTATTTACATACTTAACTCGAGTCGTTAGACGTGTCATCAGTTCCCTTCCACGTCAATCCTGCGTCGCGTCCCCCTCAACACGCCACCAGCCAATGCTAGCCCACTGTCGACCGACGCTGCCTCCAACACTGATCCACGTCGCTGCACCCAATGCCTAGCCGTAGGACGGGCCGTGCTGCCATTCCGTATCAACACCATCCGCGACCCTTCTTCGTGCTGGCTCGCTGATGAATCCACGATTCATCACCTTTATTCTTTTATTTTAGCTTCATTTTCTTAGTCAAACACATGTAAATACCCAATAATTTCTTAATTTTACCATTTTGCATGCATTTGTTAAAATTGCATTTTTAACACTTTTTGTACATAAATAAAAGAATAAAGAAGAAAAGAAAAAAGAAAAGAAAAATAAAAGATGTAGTTATGCAATAAATATAGACTGACCCAAACCCCGAGAGAAGGTCAAGACTTGACCTGATCGACCAGGAATAAAGTAGGGGGAGATAGGGTCGTTTGTCAGAAAAATCAAAAATATCTTGTAAATATTTTTCATGTATATTTATACAAAACTTACATTATTTTATCTGTACATAATGTGACCTCAAACTAATTATTTTCGTAAATAAAAGTTGTAAATAAAATTGTGTTGTAAATAATAAAAATATTTGTAAAATAAAATATTGTATATATTGCAAATAATTACACCCAGAAAAAGCCACAAAGTGATAATTGAAACATCAATTCCGGCTTCACACAAGCTCAAATTGAACCAAACTCACTTCCATCATACTATAAATTAAATTATCTTTCAAATGGCTGTGGTTTCATTATTTTTGGAGTTACGGTTAAAAAGTCGGTTTTCTGGGGTGTTTTGTGCAGTTTTCCTATATATTTGATGAACATATTTATTTATATTTATTTTTATACATAATATATATTGTAAATATTGTTTTCATTAAAAAAAATTAAAAAAAAATAAAAAAATAAAAATTAAAAAAATCCTTTATAAAAATTATTTCCTTATTTGCACCTATGTACATTATATGTATATAATATATGTATACAATTAATTTCCATAAATAAAATTTCCAAAAAAATTAATTGTCTCACATGAATTAATTTAATTTATTTAATTACGAAAATCATATGTAATTATTTAATTTATTGGATTTATTTGAATTCACTTGATTTGATAACTTACCTTTTATGTGAAGACTTGATTTTGTGCCCTAAATAGCCACCATTAAGGTGGTTAATTGATTTTTGGGAATTATTTAATTTATTTATTTTAATTAATTACGAAATTCGTTTTTAATTAATTATTTATTTTATTTAATTAACCAATAAACACTTTCCTCATTTGTGAATATCTTCCATTTTTTATTTTCTTCTCTTTTTAATGGGCTCCTCCTCCCTCATTCACACTTGATCGATCTTTGGCGGAGAGGAGCCCGGTTTCCGAGAGAATTCTTGTTGAAGAGGGTCCTAGCCTCCGATCCAGTTGGTGACAGAGATTTGTGCTTCGTCGAGGCCATCATGGCTTGTCCGATCCCCGAGGTGAGATCCACTTTTACTTGTCACTTTTCCTAGGTAAATTGTAGGCTTAGATTTTAGTTTAGAAATCGTTAATCTTTAGAACTTAGATCATAAAAAAAATCCATCACACTTTTCCGCCTCGACACCGATTTGCCATTTCATTTTCGTGTCCCTTCATTTCTTTCTCTACCTCGCGCAACCTTTCATCTCCGACCACGTACGGTGGTCGGAGACTCGGATCCATCTCTCACAGTTCCACCGGATCTCCATCCATACTTCCTATTATTGTGCATAAATAAAAAAAATAAAAAAATCATATAAGGATTCTCCTTGTTTATCTGACAATTATTTTTGCAGGAGGAATAAAAAAATGCTTTTCTTTTCTCTCTAACATCTGTTTTGCAGGAAGATAAAAAAAATCTTTCTTTTGATCCTAACTATTTGTTTTGCAGGAGATAAATAAAACATCTTGTAAAAATCTAAATTTTTTTCTTCTCTAATCATTCGTTTTCAAGGTTCCCAAAAAAACATAATAAGAACAATAAAAACATCTTATTACTGTTTACATCTTTCTGAATAAAAAAAAGAAAAAAAAACAACAATTTTTACTAACAATTTCCTGCAGATTTAAACAAAATTAAAAAAAAAAAAGTCACACGGCCTCAAGCCGTCCGCTGCGCCTTCGCGCGCCCAGCCTTCTCCCCGCCAGATCCGCGGCGGCGAGGCCGACCGCAACCGCCGCGTGGACCTCCGCGCCCGTCTCCAGCCGATCTGCGCGGCCATGCCGCGTCCCCGCAGCCAGGCCGTCCTCCCCGCCGCTGCACCCTCCAGGCACCGGTTCCTCCGCGCGCCTCCGCCAGATCCGCCCCGCGCCCTTTGCGCTCCTCTCCGGGCCGACGCGCGACGATCCAAGACCAGGCACCCGACGTGCCGCCCCACACGTCCAGCTGCTCCGCCCCTCCGCCGTGGGGGTTGCCGTCAGCCTCGACCCCAACATCCTCCAGATCCGCTCGCGCGGCGCGCCGTCCTCCAGCCGCCCGCGCCCCAACCTCCTGCCGCCACGCCGAGCCCCGCGCGCCACCGCGCCCCCGTCGCCATCCCCGCGCCGCCCCGCTCATCCTCTCATTGGTGTTGGCGGCGGCATGCTTCCATGTCCCTCCTCCACTTTGTGAACAACGAAGGATTGCAGGAACCCTAGGTTTTTGGAGTTTTGATAAAAAGTTGGGCTAATTGTGGAAAAGCTCCTGGACATATTTATAATTTCAAAGAAGCCCCACTCAAAGCAATGCACATGCTGGACTTCATCCCTATTGGGTAATTTGCGAAACGTTTTCTTGTGTTTTATTTCTGTTAACCATTTGATGCAAAGGCTTTAAATAAATCTTAGCTTGGTCCTGTGCTTTCAGAACTCCAATTGCTTAATCTTTCTGTGGGAATAAATATTTTTATCATTCGAAAAATTTTGCGAAAATTTGCATATGCTCCAGAAGTAGTGTACTTCATTGTATAAATTTTTCATCCATTTTTATTGTATTTTGATATATTTAAAAAATCAAAAACAGTCTCTTTTGCTTGTGGAACTTTGAAAATTCATAAAAATATGAAAAAGTGCCTAAAAATTCCACAAAAATTACTGTAGGTGCATTTTGACTTCTTTTAATTTCTGTCCAATTTTTGTGCTTTTACCAAATATAAAAATCAAAAAATTGCAAAATAAGAAAAATCTTATAAAAATTGTAGAAAATTGTAGAAAAATCCAAAAATAGTGATCTTGGTCTCCATTTGTAGATATTGCTTTGTACTTTGTCTAAAAAATAATCTCCAGGATTTTTGAGTCTTTAAAGAACTTGTAATTTGCAAAATACTTCTGACTGTGTACATTTTATTTATTTTCCACTGTTTCATTTTTAGAAAATAACAAAAACATCAGAAAATTGCAAAAACTTTACCAAAAACATTTTCTTTTTAATTTTCTGTGCATTTTTTTATTATTTTGAAAAAATACCAAAAAGAGTGTGTGCTCGTGTTTTTGTTTATTGTGCTTCTTTTAAAAAATTAAAAAAAATTAAAATTCAAAAACCACTAAAAATTTAACTTTCGAAATTTGACTATAGAGTTTTTCAATCGTGCTCCTTGTGTTCGACCCTGGTCGCTATACCAGGTAAAAAGAATAGCGAAAGCCGCTTACATTTGTTTTCATTGATTTATATCTTCTGAAGTGGTTTAAATACAAATTTTTCTCGTTGACTGATTCGAGTGGTTGAGAACAACGACAACAATTGTGAATTATTTTATCCATCTCGACCACGTCGGTTTTCGTGTCAAAAGAATGGCGCCGTTGCCGGGGAGCACGGCTTTGTAGTCATTTTTCTATCTTGTCTCTCTATATCATAATTGCTTTCTGACCTTCTCTCTTTGATTTTTGTGCGAGGTACTGCTTGGACGACTTGGAGTTTACTATTTGGAGGACCCGCACAAGAAGAAGAGCAGGAAGGAGAAGAAGATTTTTTTTATTTGAGAGAACAATTATTCTTGTAATAATTTAGGACTTTGAACCTGTGGACTTGGACTTTCCTCGGGGTCTGTTTCGCCAAGTGCGGTTGCACTTGGGGGACCTCACCGCTGTTTTCCGTGTTTTTGATTTCACGCCCTAACTTACTACTTGATTCTCGCAGTTTTAGCCCCTAGACGTAGGAATTTTGATTGATTGTGACGTAAAATTTCTAAGGCCCAACACCTAATAGAATATCTGTTCCTATAGAACGTAATTGGACCTTACTAAAATTAATTGAAAAAGTTAGTCTAATTGGATTTGAGACCACGTCCCGTGAGGAGTCACATACAGCGCTGGCAGGACCCGTTGTGGCGGGCACCGAGTGACTTCCAAGATCGGACTCCGGACTCGATTCGGTTAACTAACTATTGTTCTTCACGATCAATAGAAGTTGCTTGTCTAAGGCCGATTTCTTCGTGCATCATATAGTTAGTTTATATTCTGTCTTTAATTTTATGCGCAGATCATGTTGCATGTATAGTGCTGGAGTAAGGTACGCATTTTCTATCTCTGCATGCATCATTGTGTTTGATCGTGCATGGGCTTTTTCGACTTCCTCCCCTTGTTTTTGGACTCAAATTAATCAAAGAGGAAATCAAAAAGCTCGTTAGGCGTTTGTCTTTAAAAAAAATTCAAAAAAAAGATAGAAAAATCAAAAAGTAAAAAATGGGACTGCTAGTTGAACTTGACCTCTAAAATTAAACGTAACCAATTCCTCATTGTATTGGGAGAGCAACCCCCTCATTGTCTGCGTTTTTAATTGCTCGCGTACACACTAAGGAGTAGTGCCCAAATCCTATTCAAGTCTCCTAAGTGTTTGTATAACTTTTGTTTGATCACCTAACTCTTAAAATTGAAAAGATAAAGACCGAACTCTCACGGTCAGATTTGTGTTGAGTTGGTGAACTGGGGGTTTGCTTTGTGTTTTGAATGTCTTTGGTGTGAGTCGGTTACGAGCATTCTTTAAATCATTAGCAGTCACCTTCTTCCTCTATCCCACCCTCCCTCCCTTCATTTCCCTCTATTCATGATGGGTCACATTCCATTCCAGCCCGATTTCGCGGCTTCTTATCTTCATGCCCATCATTCCTGTCCACTCTCTTGGGAGGTCGGAACTCCGCCCGATTTCTCATTTTCTCCCTACCTACCCTCCCATTCGGGATATGTTGTGAGTGAAACCCGAGGATACCAGATTGACCAAATACGAGACCTGGGTGTTCACCTTGTTGAGATGAGAGTGCATCCCATAGACAATCATAGGGTGCAGTTACATGCTTTACATGACTTCTATCCTAGGATGATGGATGAAAACCATGATCAAGAAGCACGGTCCGCTTCTACTTTGAGACCATTCATTTTGGATTTGGAGTTCATTGATCTACTGCCAAAATTTTCTGGGGAATTGCACGAGGAACCCTATTTGCATATCGATGAGTTTGAGGATTTTTGTGGATCACGATCATATTCTGATATCACTTCTGATGACTTGATGTTAATCACCTTCCCATTCACACTTCAGAGTAGAGCCAAGACTTGGCACAGACGATTGGGAAGGAAGATTGCTACGTGGGGAGATTTACGATCATTGTTTTTGCAAAAATTTTACCCCCGACTTAGAGCCGAGATGATACGGTCTTGTATTCGTGATTTTTCAGTTAACCCCCAAAAGCCATTAATAGATACATGGTTGAGGTTACGAGAACTTTTGAGGCGATTTCCAGATCACAGATTTTCGGTGACTGACCTTATCCATATCGCCATGAGGGGTAGGACCGCAGAGCAGATTGCATATGTCATTACCTCGTATGGTGGTTCACACCACAGTCCTGACCTGGATTTAATTGAGACCATCTTGGATTCACTTTCAGACACTCCATATTCACAAGTCGATTTAAGGACAACACATGAGGGAGAGATGACAACAGTTGAGTGTGTGACGCATCATTGTGATTCAAACATCACACACCGATCAGAGGATATGGATGCTGATACTTCTCATTTGATGGATGTGTTGCCTATTGTTGTGAGTTCTCAGAGCTGGATATTGGTTGAGGACCAAATGAATTTACAGTCAGATTTTCAGCCAGTCCCGCTCTTTCACATAGAAGATTCTTCGATTCTAGATCTGCTAGGATCCCAAGAGATACAGGAGGAGCCCACATTTCAGCCATCCTTAGAGTCATTCCAGTATCCATACACAGTTGATTCAGTGTTTTGTCTTCAGGAGATCTTCTCAGATTCGGGGATATACTTGGATCCATCTCAGCAAAGCAAGCTTGATGAGGGACCGATTTTTCATTCGACAGACCTTGATAGTCCCGTATTTGAGCCTTGTGTCCTCCCATTTGATGAGGTCGATATATTTTTGGAGGACCTGATTTACGACAGCATTGATCCCAAGTTCCCTGATGATTCGGCATTACTCCCCGAGGGTTATCTGCGGGAGGATGCCATGGACCATATAAACTCGGTTTCACTTTCTCGGAGTGTATCCGATCTGATGGATCACGAGACTGAGTCTTCTGATATTTGTAATAATGAGTTTGATGTTTTTCTCCTCGACGACCCTCGCGAGGATGACCCGATCTTTGAGGTATTCGATGATTTCACTGATTTGTCTACATTCCATGCATTGGATATCTGCCTTTATAGTGAGTCTCCAGATCATGATCTTCCATATCTATTTGAGACGGTGATTGACGTGGAGGATTCACTGACTGATCCTTCTTTCTCCACGTTCGACTTCTTCGGTTCTACCCTTTCACTCCATACAGATCTTGAGCCGATGATTTCTTTTGTGCTACCGGAGCCTGACTTCATCTGCACATATCTTTACCCGGTAGCAAACACCCGCCTGACTGTTTATCTGGGTGCTATCATTTACTCTCTTGACTCTGTTGACCTCGTTGTTGTTCTCCCGTCGAGACTGCAACGACAGTACGGTATTCGCCTGACAGATGCCGTCCTGAACCTCGATACGGCGTTGTCCTAGCATTTGTGCCCAGCTAGGGGCGTAAACTCTAGCGCTCGTTGAGAGGCACCTCAACAATGATCACATCTGTATAGATCCATCTGTCCATATCATACATCCATTCTTTCTCACACCCTTTATTCATCTCCTGATCATTCCATACTTAGGGTATACTTTACCCTAAGTATAGGGGGGTGTCAGACTTGTGATTATTCTTTTGATTCTTTATACCTCTGTTTTGTTGCCTATACTTAGGGATATTTTACCCTAAGTATAGGGGAGGTAGACTTTATATATTCATCTCCTTGGTTTTCCCCTTGTGTACAATCTTCTATACTTAGGATTACTTGATCCTAAGTATAGGGGGATCACCGACTTCTATTGATTTTATTCTTTTATTCGTCGTTGTAGTATACTATTCTTCTCACTTTTCTATACGAAGCACGAGTTATGTCTTTATTTTCAGCTCTTTGATCACTATGAGGACATAGTTCGAGCTAAGTATAGGGGGGTGTCGTATATATTGTATATATACTTTAGCCATAACTCGTACTTTCAAATTTTTTATATGGCTAATATACTGTGTAAATACTAAAAAAAGCAATAAAGAGATGCAGAAAGTTCCTCAAAATTTTTCTTGTACATACTGACTAATAAATCAGGTTAAAATATTTTGGAAAATATTTTGAAAGTAGTTTGAAAATCTATTTGAAAAATATTTTGAAAATCATTTGAAAAATGTTTGAAAAATATTTTCAACCTTTGTAAAAAGTTTGTGCCTTGTAAAAATTTTTCTCTTTGTGTGAAAATTTTTTTTTTTGTAAAACTATTTGCAAATGCTTGGAAAAATGGTTGAAAATTTATTTTGAAAAATTTATATATACTGTTTGAAAAATATTTGCAAAATATTTTCAAATGATTATAAATGATTGTAAAATTGTGTGAAAAATTATTTTGGACTATAGTTTTGAAAATTATTTGTAAAATTATTTTCAAATAAATTTGAGGAATATATGCATCACAAAAAAAATAATTAAAAAAAGAAGAAATAAACTAAAAAAAACCAACTATGTATATGCTTGTATAAATTACTCAAGTTGTAAATCCTGTCTCATGACTCTTGTAAATAATTGACTCACTCCTTTGTAAATTTGTGTATATAATCCCTAACCTTTATCTTAAAAAAAATTGTATAGACTTGTATATATTTCTAACTATTTGCAAAAAAAAAACTTTTGCATGTGCATCATTTTTCAAAAATCCATAAAAATTTCAAAATTTTGAAAATTGTTTCACAAAAAGATTTTTATTTTTCTTCGCATTGTACATATTTTCTTGCATTGACATGTGCATTTTTCAGGATAGTCTTGATAATTAAACTAAGTCTGAATAAATTTGAAGAATGGAGCTTAGTTGGACCTTAATCCACTTAATTTCAGAGGAACCTTATAAGATGTGGAGTTAAGACTTTTCAGGTCCTAGTGACTTAATTCTTTGGGTCCACACGACTATGTTCACGTGTCATCTTGATGAGTCTAAGTAGAATATTTAACAACACACGCATGATTCTTTCAGACCGTGGCTTACCTTGGACAATGCACTTTACACGTAGCTCTTCATGGAGGAGGTGGTGAGGAGGCAGTTTCCTTTGGCTTGGGGTAGCATATGAGGGTAGTACTTCTAGGCGGAACCTCTCTTCTTCTTCTAGTGAAGGAAGTGCGTCTCAACTTGGTCTAGTGGTGATGAAGTCTAAAGACAGAAGTTGTGGGTTGCAATAAAGCTTCAAAAGAGGGATAGTCTACTGGCTCAAGAGGAAAAATTCTTGTATATATGCTGCACCATGTAGATATGTTGTACAGATGCACTTGAAAAAAAAAGCAAAAAACAAAAAGAACTCCAAAAAAGTGGTGGGTCTGATAGAAAATGATAATCCCACCGGAGTATGTATATAGTGCAAATAAGCAAAAGCTTAAAGACTCATGGATTCCATCTCATGAAGCTTGCAGCGGGAGACTTAGCTACACTGGTTGAGCTCCCAAAATTCTATACCTCTTATTCCCCCTCTTCCTGAGCCGGTTGCACTTGAACTTAGAAGGGAATACCCCGCTTCTCGAGGAAAGAGTTGCTAGACCGGGGGATTAGAGTTACCTTGTTGATAGAGGCTGTTTCTTTGTTACTTCTGAGATGAGGAGCTATATTCACTTACACCGTACAAGTAAGATTTCATAGTCCTAAGAATTTGTGTATGTAGACTTGTTCTGATCTGACTGTTGAGTAGACTTGAATAGGAGTCTTGTGGAACTTAGATGCTGTTAGGTTTTAAATCCACATCCCATTAAGGTTCCGACACACTAATAATCCAAAGGTCCGACAGAGCTCCAGACTACATTTTTATGAAGATAAGCTTAAAAGTCAACATTATTCTAACTTCTTTCCTTTTTCTTTTCTTTATTTTTGTTTTCACTTATTTTTCAAATAAGTGTTTGCTAAGGGACTAGCAAAGGTAAAGTATAGGGGAATGATGAATCCACGATTCATCGCCTTTATTCTTTTATTTTAGCTTCATTTTTTTAGTCAAACACATGTAAATACCCATTAATTTCATAATTTTACCATTTTGCATGCATTTGTTAAAATTGCATTTTTAACACTTTTAGTACATAAATAAAAGAATAAAGAAGAAAAGAAAAAAGAAAAGAAAAATAAAGGATGTAGTTATGCAATAAATACAGACTGACCCAAACCCCGAGAGAAGGTCAAGACTTGACCTGATCGACCAGGAATAAAGTAGGGGGAGATAGGGTCGTTTGTCAGAAAAATCAAAAATATCTTGTAAATATTTTTCATGTATATTTATACAAAATTTACATTATTTTATCTGTACATAATGTGACCTCAAACTAATTATTTTTGTAAATAAAAGTTGTAAATAAAATTGTGTTGTAAATAATAAAAATATTTGTAAAATAAAATATTGTATATATTGCAAATAATTACACCCAGAAAAAGCCACAAAGTGATAATTGAAACATCAATTCCGGCTCCACACAAGCTCAAATTGAACCAAACTCACTTCCATCATACTATAAATTAAATTATTTTTCAAATGGCTGTGGTTTCATTATTTTTGGAGTTACGGTTAAAAAGTCGGTTTTCTGGGGTGTTTTGTGCAGTTTTCCTATATATTTGATGAACATATTTATTTATATTTATTTTTATACATAATATATATTGTAAATATTGTTTTCATTAAAAAAAATTAAAAAAAAAATAAAAATTAAAAAAACCCTTTATAAAAATTATTTCCTTATTTGCACCTATGTACATTATATGTATATAATATATGTATACAATTAATTTCCCTAAATAAAAATTACCAAAAAAATTAATTATCTCACATTAATTAATTTAATTTATTTAATTACGAAAATCATATGTAATTATTTAATTTATTGGATTTATTTGAATTCATTTGATTTGATAACTTACCTTTTATGTGAAGATTTGATTTTGTGCCTTAAATAGCCACCATTAAGGTGGTTAATTGATTTTTGGGAATTATTTAATTTATTTATTTTAATTAATTACGAAATTCGTTTTTAATTAATTATTTATTTTATTTATTCAATTATTTTATTTAATTAACCAATAAACACTTTCCTCATTTGTGAATATCTTCCATTTTTGATTTTCTTCTCTTTTTAATGGGCTCCTCCTCCCTCATTCACACTTGATCGATCTTTGGCGGAGAGGAGCCCGGTTTCCGAGAGAATTCTTGTTGAAGAGGGTCCTAGCCTCCGATCCAGTCGGTGACAGAGATTTGTGCTTCGTCGAGGCCATCATGGCTTGTCCGATCCCCGAGGTGAGATCCACTTTTACTTGTCACTTTTCCTAGGTAAATCGTAGGCTTAGATTTTAGTTTAGAAATCGTTAATCTTTAGAACTTAGATCATAAAAAAAATCCATCACACTTTTCCGCCTCGACACCGATTTGCCATTTCATTTTCGTGTCCCTTCATTTCTTTTTCTACCTCGCGCAACCTTTCATCTCCGACCACGTACGGTGGTCGGAGACTCGGATCCATCTCTCACAGTTCCACCGGATCCCCATCCATACTTCCTATTATTGTGCATAAATAAAAAAAATAAAAAAATAAAAAAAACATATAAGGATTCTCCCTGTTTATCTCACAATTATTTTTGCAGGAGGAATAAAAAAATGCTTTTCTTTTCTCTCTAACATCTGTTTTGCAAGAAGATAAAAAAAATCTTTCTTTTGATCCTAACAATTTGTTTTGCCGGAGATAAATAAAACATCTTGTAAAAATCTAATTTTTTTTCTTCTCTAATCATTCGTTTTGCAGGTTCCCAAAAAAAATATAATAAGAACAATAAAAACATTGTATTACTGTTTACATCTTTCTGAATAAAAAAATAAAAAAAACAACATTTTTTACTAACAATTTCCTGCAGATTTAAACAAAATTTAAAAAAAATAAAAAAAAGTCACACGGCCTCCAGCCGCCCGCTGCGCCTTCGCACGCCCAGCCTTCTCCCCGCCAGATCCGCGGCGGCGAGGCTGACCGCAACCGCCGCGTGGACCTCCGCGCCCGTCTCCAACCGATCTGCGCGGCCCTGCCGCGTCCCCGCGGCCAGGCCGTCCTCCCCGCCGCTGCACCCTCCAGGCGCAGGTTCCTCCGCGCGCCTCCGCCAGATCCGCCCCGCGCCCTTTGCGCTCCTCTCCGGGCCGACGCGCGACGATCCAAGACCAGGCACCCGACGTGCCGCCCCACACGTCCAGCCGCTCCACCCCTCCGCCGTGGGGGTTGCCGTCAGCCTCGGCCCCAACATCCTCCAGATCCGCTCGCGCGGCGCGCCGTCCTCCAGCCGCCCGCGCCCCATCCTCCTGCCGCCACGCCGAGCCCCGCGCGCCACCGCGCCCCCGTCGCCAGCCCCGCGCCGTCTCGCTCATCCTCTCGTTGGTGTTGGCGGCGGCATGCTTCCATGTCCCTCCTCCACTTTGTGAACAACGAAGGATTTCAGGAACCCTAGGATTTTGGAGTTTTGATAAAAAAAATTGGGCTAATTGTGGAAAAGCTCTTGGACATATTTATAATTGCAAAGAAGCCCCACTCAAAGCAATGCACATGCTGGACATCATCCCTATTGGGTAATTTGCGAAATGTTTTCTTGTGTTTTATTTCTGTTAACCATTTGATGCAAAGACTTTAAATAAATCGTAGTTTGGTCCTATGCTTTCAGAACTCCAATTGCTTAATCTTTCTGTGGGAATAAATATTTTTATCATTCGAAAAATTTTGCGGAAATTTGCATATGCTCCTGCAGTAGGGTACTTCATTGTATAAATTTTTCATCCATTTTTATTGTATTTTGATATATTTAAAAAATCAAAAACAGTCTCTTTTGCTTGTCGAACTTTGAAAATTCATAAAAATTTGAAAAAGTGCCTAAAAATTCCACAAAAATTACTGTAGGTGCATTTTGACTTCTTTTAATTTCTGTCCAATTTTTGTGCTTTTACCAAATATAAAAATCAAAAAATTGCAAAATACGAAAAATCTTATAAAAATTATAGACAATTGTAGAAAAATCCAAAAATAGTGATCTTGGTCTCCATTTGTAGATATTACTTTGTACTTTGTCTAAAAAATAATCTCCAGGATTTTTGAGTCTTTAAAGAACTTGTAATTTGCAAAATACTTCTGACTGTGTACATTTTATTTATTTTCCACTGTTTCATTTTTAGAAAATAACAAAAACATCAGAAAATTGCAAAAACTTTACCAAAAACATTTTCTTTTTAATTTTCTGTGCATTTTTTTATTATTTTGAAAAAAATACCAAAAAGAGTGTGTGCTTGTGTTTTTGTTTATTGTGCTTCTTTTAAAAAATTAAAAAAAAATTAAAAATTCAAAAACCACTAAAAATTTAACTTTCGAAATTGGACTATAGACTTTTTCAATCGTGCTCCTTGTGTTCGACCCTGGTCGCTATACCAGGTAAAAAGAATAGCGAAAGCCGCATACATTTGTTTTCATTGATTTATATCTTCTGAAGTGGTTTAAATACAAATTTTTCTCGCTGACCGATTTGAGTGGTTGAGAACAACGACAACAATTGTGAATTATTTTATCCATCTCGACCGCGTCGGTTTTCGTGTCAACACTCGCCTGCGATCAACACGATCGCCGCCTCACACAAGGCGCTCTCCGCGTGCTCCAACCGCCTTCTAGCCACCCTCATGCGCTACAGCTGTCCGCTCTCTCCCAGCCACGGGCGGCGCTTATCGTTTGTGCGGCCAGTCTGCCTCCCACTCAGCCACGCCTCTGCCCTCTGCGCCACGACGGGCACCACCTCCACCCCTGCGACCACCCCCCAACATCACCCCCACCGCATCTCCATGACGATAGTGGTGCCACCCTTGATTTTTGGGACAAAGACGAAAGAAGCCCTTGCAAAGGAACCCTAAAATTTTTAAATAAAAGAATGGGATAAATTACATTATTGTCCTTGTATTTTATTTCTTATGAATTTCTGATGCAAAAACATTTTAATAATTATGTTTTAGTCCCTGTAAATACTAGACCTTCAATTCCATGTTCTTCTTGATGAAATAAATGTTTTTATTGCTCTAAATATTTTTCAAAAAATTGCGTAGACTCCTGCTACATGATTGATCGTTGTAAAAACTTTTCATCGCATTTCATTATCATTTGATAATTTAAAAAATTCAAAGACAGTGTGTTTTTATCTGCTCGAACTTAGAAAAATCATAAAAATTTGAAAATTTATCTAAAAATTCCAAAAAAGTATGTGTATTTTATTCCCCTTTAATTTCTACCCAAATTTCACACAATAAACATTATAAAACTCTCAAAAATTCCAAAATACTGAAAATCTTTAAAAAAATGCACAAAATTGTAGAACATCTAAAAATTCTGATTTCAGTCTCTGTTTGTTGATATTTGTTTATACTTTAGTGTAAATATAAGTTCCAGGAGTTTCACATTCTTAAAATATTTTTAAGGTGCAAAATACTCTTGGCTATGCACTATTTACTTTTATTGTCACTGTTTGATTATTATAAAATCACAAAAACATCAGAAAATTTTGGAAAATATACAAAAACGTTTTAAAACCTGTAAAACTCTAAAATATATTTTCTATAATTTTCTGAGCATTTTTTACTATTTTGTAAAATACAAAAAGATTGTGGTGCATGTACTTTTATTCCTTGTGCATTTCGTTCCTCATTTGAAAATTTAAAAAATTGAAAAATAAAAAATCATTAAAAATTTTATCTTCGAAATTTGACTGCTAGGTTCTTAAATCGTACTCCTTGTGTTCGACCCTGGTCGCTATACCAAGTAAATTAAATAGCGAAGACCGCTTACTTTTCATTGATTCATATTTTATTAAGTGGTTATAAATACTTTCTCATTTACTACGCTTCGTGATGCGGGTCACAACGACCCTTCATTATTGGGTACTTAACCTGAGTTGTTAGGCGATTCATCAAAATGACGTCGTTGCCGGGGATGGAGCAGGAGACAGGGGCAGGAGCAAGAGACGAAGGGTCGGTATGGGGGCGGAGAGGGAGGGCGGGTGATCTCTGGGCAGAGGGGGAGGTGCGGGGTGTCAGGACGTGCCGGGGTGGAGGAGCTCGAGGCAAAGGGGGAGGTGCATCGGCGATGGAAGGAGCTAGGGGAAGCGGGAGGTGTGGAGGTGGAGAGGGAGGTGGGGGGGGGGAGCTCCGGGCGAGGGGGAGGTGCGGGACGGTGAGAGATCATGGGTGGTGGGAGGTCTGGGGCGGTATGAGGTGCGAGGTAGATGGAAGATGTGGGGCTGTGAGGAATTGCTTAGGGAGATGGGGAGGGTGCAGGGAGGGGGAGGGGGAAGGCGATAGAGGAGGCATAGGAGGATGAAGGGAAGGGGAGGGAGAGGAAGAGAATGTAGGAGGAGGAAAAAGGAGGTGGACTTTTCAACCTACTTTTTAAAATTTTATTCCTGACATGTCCTCAAAATTAACATCCGTTTGCGTTGAGCATGGACGACAAGTAATTTGAGGGGCACAAGTGATAGAATGGTAATAAGTCGAGGGCTCAATTGTTATTCCCAAAAAAGGAGGGGCATAACTGATATTGAAATATCTCGGAGGGGCACAACTGATAAAAAAAATTTTTCTTTTATATTGTTTTGTGGTTTTTGGTCTAAAGTTAAGATATATAGTGAAAAATATATTTTATTTTTTTAGAATTTTAACGGTGATTTTATAATTTGTGTATTTTAAATCTTGATAGAAAATAAATGGCTAATAATGGATTTAATTAGAAATGCAAGTATAATGGTAAACTACAAATATGGAATGAACAAGCATCTAAGAAGCATTTACTATGATTTTTCTAAAATTTTACAAACAGAACAGTTACTTAAACAAAAGAAAAATGCGACAAAATATATACGATGGATTCGTAAGGGTATATTCGCAATAAAATATCTTACATGTGCATGCAATAAATTATCCCCAAAATATTACACTAACATTTGAATTTAGTGGACTAAACGTAAATATAATATACGGAGGGGGGGCTGCAAAATGATCACCTCACGTGGGGCGCCACGTGAGGTGACTTGGCATGGACTCAAATGTAATATTAAATAAGCGTGATGGTCCACTTGCAATTTTTTTGAAGGAAAAAAGGGTGTCAAACCGTGAAGGTAGACACCCAAAAACTTATATTCACAAGTTAAGTACAAGGTTACAAAGACCAAGACTCATATAGGAGTCTGGCATGCTCTATTACACTTTCGATACAAAATCTTTCCCCACGAAAAATAGTTCCATTCCTTGCCAACCAAATTGCCCATAGAATAGATGCTACACGTTGCTTCTCAATCGCTGTGCGAGCTCCAATGGACTCCCAGAATTCTATAACCCCTGAGGATGCGACTGCAGGTAAGTTGACCCCAACCCAAATCTGTCTTGAAGAAGAACAAAGAAAAAACAAGTGATTAGCATCTTCCACCTCCTCTCCACACTGCAATCAAGAGCTGTTAGCCCCAAAGGGACAGGCCCTCCGAGCACCAGTCATCACCCGCTCTCTCCCGAACAACCAGAGGAAAACTTTCACTCTTTTAGGAATCCTCCAAGACCATATTTGCCCCAATCTTGGTATTGTAATTCCCGGATCAAAGACAACGGAGGCATATAAGCCCTTGTAGGCTTTCTTCACACTGAAAGCACCATCTGACCATATCCAATGACTAACCTCTGCACCATCCCTCAGCACGGGATTTAGATATGGAGAAATATGGTGAAGCACCGCACACACTCCACGCCAAAAATTGAAGGTTTTACCAATCTACTGGGACGCCACTCCAGGATCTCTGTCACGCCATAGATCTTTCTCAATAGTGTACATAATGTATCTGATCCATCACCCCAAATACGAGTGACCCACTTCGCCAAGAGGGCCCTGTTCATCACCTCAAGGTTTAGGACTCCTAAACCACCATCAGCCTCAGTAAGTGTCACTACCTTCCACGCAACCAACGGAGTACCAGCCCAAAAGAATCTATGCATCAAATTCTCCAACCGACCACGAATCCCCACCAGGAGCAAACGAGAAGATAGAAAAAAGACAGGAATCGCGGAAAGGACCGACCTCAAGAGGACTAAGAGTCCACCCTGAGATAAGCAAGAAGCACACCATCCTGCAATCTTGTTCTCGAGTCTCTCTACCACTGGAGCCCAATCTGATTGTCTTAAGCGGCCGTCCACTATAGGCAACCCCAAATAGGTGATTGGGAGAACCCCCCGTCGAGAGCACAGGAATGCCCCACAAGCCTCGACCTCCCCCTCAGAAAGACCAAATGGAATAAAAGTTGATTTCTCCTCGTTTAATTTTAGCCCTGAGACTCTCCCAAATAGGTCTAATACTGTAGAGATTGCCTCAGCCTCAGGAGTACCACCTTCCACAAACAGGACTGTATCGTCAGCATAATGTAATATTGGGATAGACAGACCATTTAAGGTGAATCCCTTTACGAAATTTCCTACCACCGCATGAGTGATCATCCTTGACAATGCGTCTGCTGCAATAACAAAAAGAAGAGGAGCTAGTGGACACCCCTGCCTAACCCCCCTTTGCGGCTAAAAGAAGCCCCCCTCCTATCTTCCATTAATCAGCACTGAGCAAGAAGTCGTCGTCACACACCTCTTCATCCAAGAGATTCACTCATCTGGGAAGCCACGTCTGGAAAGGGATGCCCATATGAATTTCCAGCTAACACAATCGTACGCTTTGGAGAAGTCAATCTTCCAGAGAAAACCTTTGACCTTCCTTCTCTTTCAATCAGTAACAATCTCCGAAGCCATGATCACGCCATCCATCATAAGTCTACCGGGAATAAAAGCTGTCTGCGAATCACTGATGGTGTCACTCAAAACAACACAAAGCCTGTTTGCAAGAACTTTTGCAACAATGAGGTATATAGCATTAGACAGAGCAATGGGTCTGAAGTCTTCTATTCGATCCACCACATCCCTCTTAGGGAGAAGGAAAATTAACGAATGGTTTAACCGATCAAAACCACGGTTATCTCCTCTCAGTTCTTCCACCACTGCTAGGACATCCTGACCCACCAAATCCCAGAATTCTCGGAAAAAGAAAATAGGAAATCCATCTGGACTAGGAGACCCATTTGCATTTAGATCAAAAACTGCTGTGCGGACCTCCTGGATAGTGAAATTGGAAATCAACTGAGCCGCCTGGACCTCCGAAACCTGAGGTACCTCTCTATCATGCCAGTGAACCCCACCGAGGTGAACTCTCCTACTCATCTCCCTGAAGTGTTCAACAACTGAAGCCCCAATCTCCCTCTCACTTTCAACCCGCACTCCCCCCACCTCCAAGGAGTGGATAAAATTTCGTCTCCTCCTTCTATTCGCCATCGCATGAAAGAATCTAGTATTTGTGTTGCCTTCCCTCAACCAAATCTGGCGTGAGCGTTGTCTCCACTCAACCTCTCTTTTCTTGTCCTCTTCTAGAAGCACTTTCTGATGAGTTGATCTCGTCAATTTCTCCTCCTCAGAAAGCTCCCTGACGTCTTTGATTCTATCAAGTCTAACCACCTCTGCCTGGGCCAGGTCCCTTCGCTCATTACGACGTATTTTGAGCTCCCTATGAAAACTCACCAGCATCAGTCTTAGCGCCTTCAATCGAACCGCCATATCCCTGGAAGCTGATCCAGAAGAACCAATCTGCCTCCAGCATTGAACCACACGAGCCTTTAGGTCCTCCTCCAATAGCCAAGAGCGCTCGAACCAGAATAGGCTTCTCAAACGAACAGACTCACCAGATACCCAAAAGATAGGTGTGTGATCAGAGTGACATCATGGCAAAGTGCTAGCATCTGCCAGTGGGAAAGCCTCCAGTAACTCCATCGAACACAGAAATCTATCCAGCCTAGATCTCGAGGAGGTGTTCCGCCACGTATAGAGGGAGTTCAAAGCGTCAAAAACTTCCAAAGAGCGCTCCTGAACAAACTCTCTGAATGTAGGTGAACCAGGATCCATCCCTCCTCGATCCCGGGGTCGATCAGAAGATAATAATGTGACATTGAAGTCACCCCTAATAAGCCAGGGAAGGTCCTCATATCTTGCTCGTATCAAAGAAAGTTCCTCCCATAGGCCCGAACCAGCATGCGCACCTGAAGGTCCATACACTGCAGAAAAAAGAAAACGGACACCATCTCCCTTACGCATCAGAACCATTGACAATGAGTGTTGAGCCTCCATCGAATCCCTCAACTCCAACAAGTCACCATTCCAGCCAACCAGGATGCCTCCCGAAGCACCAATTGAAGGGACTGATCTGAATTCTGACAGTCTAGCTCCAGATAGGGATCTCCACCGAGGAAGGTCCCACGTCTCAAGCTTTGTCTCTTGTAAGCCAACCACATTTGCTCGCCATTCATCTAATAAGGATCCAACAGCTCGTCGTTTTTCTAGCTGCTCCAAGCCTCGTACATTCCATGATATGATCTTCATTTATCAACAGTGGGGGCTTCCCCCGCCAATTCCACATGGATGCAACGAGCCACCTACTGACGTAAGCATTCCATCGATATATTCTCTACTGACTCTCCCTCTACTGTAGATGCATTGGAGTCAAATAACGACAACTCCCTTGAGAGACAGGGTTCGGCTCCTGTATCGACAACTTCTAGAATCCTTGATCCCCCCTCCACATGACGCCGCTTTCGTGAAGAAACTAAAACCACATCCGAGCACGGAGGCCTCTGGAGCCTTTCCACTGCGCTTCCTCTTCTCCTCTCCCACTTCCCGGATCGCACCCAACTCCCTCTTGCCACCTTATTTGAGCCCAAGAATGTAAAAAGACCTCCCCCATTGGATGGGTGTGCGTCGTCAACTGCACCAACTGTCACTGCCTGATGGAGACCTGAATAGCATGAGAAGTCAACTGCAAATACCATGGAAGCTGCAATAGCACTTCCGACTTCATCCTTTTTCCCCGAACCTACAGAGTCATCAGCCGAAGTGACCATAATTGTATCTTCCGCAGATGTTGCAAATCCGCCACAGAATCATCAACGATGGCCATATTAATTCTACCCTCAACGTCCACGTCATTCTGCATGGCTCCCATTGGAGTCGTGCATGGAAAGTTCTCCGTTTTTGAAAATTTGCGCCCCACCAATTCGTTGCAATCTTGTAATTGAATGTATACTTTATTTGACATGCAAGAGT
Organism: Ottelia alismoides; assembly: GCA_037367405.1. Taxonomy (NCBI): domain Eukaryota; kingdom Viridiplantae; phylum Streptophyta; class Magnoliopsida; order Alismatales; family Hydrocharitaceae; genus Ottelia; species Ottelia alismoides. Next base: position 11,867 of record JAZKJV010000953.1, on the reverse strand, counting down.
TAATGCCTGCATTAACTCCTCCAATTAATGATCCCGAGAAATCCGGCGCATTCTCCCCACTGGGCAGATCAAACGTCGATGGGCAGGCAGCTTCCTCCTCTGCCATGATCAGCGGCGCCGTCTCCTCCACCGCTCCTCCTCCCTTTTGCAAGGGATCACCGTGGTTCCCAGCCGCACTTGATAATGCCGATGAAGAATCATTCACCACCGTAAGGCCGAGAAGGAATGAGGTCCGCCCTACCGACAAGGTTGCGAACTTCGGCAGAGGGCAGGACGGCCCCAACAACTCCACCAATACTTTAGAGCCACCACCAGGCTTGACACCATCGCAAAGGATTGCGACCACCTTTCCCAGAGGCGTCAAGCACACCCGGATAACGTCAAGGCACCTACACCTCAATGGAACTCCAGAAATCTGGACACGTCTCGATATCAGCCTCGCATCAAGCTCCGCACCATCCCGGAAGCGAGACCTCCGCCAAGGCCGATCCACCAGAGGGGTGGTGACGCCCCTCAGGAGAAGCGCCTCCTCCCGCTCAGAGAGACCACGAGCGCACACGATCCCGCCACCAAGGTCCATGACGTCTCCTTCGAAGCTCGAACCCAGCAACAGCAAAAGGTCTTCCACCGCCCTTGCCGTATCCCCAGCAAACGCATCCGAGACCAGATGCCGATCTCTGACCGCAGAAACAATTTCTGATGGCTGGGACTTTGGCCACCACGTCCCCTGACGGTGGCACACATACATCCGATGCCCCGTTCCATTACACCTGAAGCACACAATCTCCTTGGAGCACGATCTGATGAGGTGACCAACATCACCACACCGAAAGCACCGTCTTGACTCCACCCTCTTCTTCCTTCGACCCCCCCTCGCCACGACAAAGGACCACCTGGCCTCACCTTCGACCTCAACCATCTCCTCATCCTTTCCCTTCGACCCCTCTACCCCTCTCTCTCCCTTCCTTTCCCTTCCTCGCTCTCTCCCGCTCCCTCTCGCTCTTGCGCTCCATCTCAACCAGATCACCCTACAAATTTGATAGTTTCCAGAAATTATTCCATCAATGGTCCACTTGCAATTTGTTATACAAAATTTAAACACTGACAATATTTACAGGACCAAATTGAAAATACAAAAAAACGGAGAGGGTCCTATGTAATTTATTCCTTAAAGACGACCGATCAAGCGCTCCTTCACGTAACATGTGGCTCAACCGAAGGTGGATGGATGTTTCGTTTCTCTTGATAATCTGATGGTTGATAAAAGACCCGTGGTCCAGCCTTGATCAGCCAGATATGAAGGCGAGAGGAAGAACTCAAAAGAAGGTTGACTGGGCCGACATTCGATCGCTGATTTTGGCCATGTCCAACCTCCAATACCCTTACTAATGGCCTCCTCCCCTTCCCGACGACCTTCTACACAATACTTTTGAAGAAATGGAGGGTGAGATTTAACTGGTTTAAAGCCCTTAAAAATTAGGTTCCTATTCGTATGTGCGGTGGGTGGCTGCTAATGACCCTAATGTATTTTGACCCTAATGTATGTAAACTTCTGGAAAAAATATTTTGACCCTAATGTATCCTACTTCATGTGGCTTCTAGGTCATAAAAAATTATAACATAGGATGAACTCCATAAGAAGAAAATCTCGTGCGCGAATAGATGCCATTTATGTCATTATCAACTAGAAAGTTACATGCGTCTATTCAAAAATTGTGTTGTTACACGAGATATATTTGCAAAAATGTGGATTTGAACCAATTTTTGATGAATTTTGGATTTTATAACTATAGGTAACTTGAATCCTCTAAATGAGGTTCAATGGAAACTATGAGCAATAATGTCTACTTTAAGGTGGTCAATATTGGCAGAACGTTGCAAATTGGCTTTTGATGATGTTGTCTCTTTCAATTAAAAAAATTTATTGCTGAGGCTTCTCGGGTTTGCTTTTAGAACAGGGGAAACACGGAATCCGATTATTTAATGATGCACAATATTTTGCTACAAGTGCTCAATATAAAGTTAGGACTTAGGATGACATGTGCTTTATGTAGTCAAATGTCTTCCTATTCGCATTTAGATATGTTGTCCCTAAGCTTTTCCCCTCTGGCATAGAGTTGCCCCTCTTTTCCTGACCGTCGTGGTGAAAGTTCAGTGGAGATGTCGTCAAAAACTAAGAACATGGTGTTTTGGTCCAAACACCATTGTTGGCGGAGCCAGGATCAAACTCTTCTTTTGATCTTGATTTTTCTTCGGGGCCCTGAAGTGGTAGAACCTGGTGAACCGGGCAAAGAAAAAGCACGGTACGAACAGAGAATCTCTCTGGTTTTTGGGTGGATTGATTATTGCATTTTGGGGTAACATCTGGTTTTTTTGTTGCTCTTGTTAGGGGGGTGTTTAATATGATACGATGCATGTTATATTTCTTAATTGGTTGTAAGTTTTGCCTTGCGTCTATGGGGGTCCAACCAGACCTTTTGCAATGTATATTTGGACACTATTCTGACAAACGAATTTGAACCTTTTTCCAAAAAATGACTAATTGAAGAATGTCAGTAACATCAGCCTGTGTTAAAAATACAACAGTAAATGGTATTCAAGATAAAAATACATAGAATGCATTTAAATTCAAAAAAAAAATAACGCAGTAGTTGCTTTATGCACATTATTCACTACTGCAATTTTAACCTACCTCGACATTTATAAACGTCGACTTGGATACATTTAGACGCCGTCCTAGTATATACCGACGTTTATTCAAGGTCGTCAAGATATGTCGGCTCAGCCTCGTCGTCGTAGGCTAAGTCGACACTTAATAACAAACGTCGATCTTGAATTTTCGCCAAGGCCGACGTTCAAACGTCGATCTTAAAAGTTTATAAAACCTTTACAAACTCCGTTAATGAATTTTCCTGACATTTAAACGTCGACTTTAATATAACAAATGCGACGTTTGAACGTCAACAAAACGCTCTGAATGGCACTTGAAGGTTGTTCTTGATTATATTTTTTCGTTGATAAGGATCTATATGTAAATATTACACTTCTTGTAAGATTATATTTTAAAATGCATTGTATATTAAGATTATATTTTAAAATCCATTGTATATTATAGGTTTAATTTGTTTTTTTCTATAGATTTTTCGAGCATCATATATGTGCATCTTCCAATCTTATAATACGAGGCCATGGAAGTTTAATCTGCAACAGTCATAATGTCAAGTGAAATCTGATTTCAATGGAGTTCTGCAGCTGTGTTATATCATCTGTGTGAAAAATGTAGATTTGAGTTAAAATGTATGTATATATATGAATCGTTGAGAAAATCCAAATTCCAAACAAGATAACAAATTTGGGATCAATACCAGAATCAACGAAGAATTGTTGTGGGAAGCATACAATAATATCATAGGCTCTCGCTACAAAATAACTGCTACTCTCACCCTCGATCAAACAAGGCTTATGTCTTGACCTTTTTCGATGATCTGCATTGCCAACAAGTTTTTTTAAGAGAGGCATCTATCCATGTAATATTCCATAGGTCACAGTTACACAAAAAAAAGTTGGACATAGGCAGTTAGCATATCTCTTTAAACCTTCATCAAAACATACCTCAAAGGCTCAAACCTCACATCTGATGTGCCTTTTTCCTCGGCCATTTCCGCAAACACTTTGCGTGCACCATAACGAAACCCCATAACACTCTCCTACAGCTGACCTTATTCCTCAGCCCTGGTCTTCATGTGTTGTGCCTAACGGTTATGACCTCTTTTCCTCCTGATGGGGCCTTGTGCCCCGCTGTCTCCTCCAACATCAACCCTATGCGCTACTTCTTCTGCATACACTTGCCCACAACGACCCTCCCCTTCTCGAAGTGGGTATTTCTCTTGAGAAGAAGAGGAGGAAGTGGAGCATCTCCAGACGACCTAACCGCAAATCGTCTCTTCCGCTCCTCATCTTTCGATTCATCGCCATCCCCTCGCCACTCTCCAAGCAACCACGGGTGACCCCTCTTTTCTCTCCGCTACGACGAGGAAGAGATGGATTTAAGAGACAGATTTAGGGGATATTTTATATATTGCAGCTTATAACATAAGGGAGAGGAACCAACGACTCGATAATCTAAAAAGCAATGACGTTTATTAAATAAACATCGACTTATACAACTAGTAATCGACGTTTATAGACAAACATCGACAAAATTGAAGATAATTTCAACATTTAAATAAACGTCGGCGTAGATCTGAGCAAGGCCAACATTCTTGACAATGTAATGTCGCCCTTAATGAAATTTCTTGTAGTGATTCTATTATCTTTGTTCAAATCATCACAAAAAGTAAATACAGCTTTTTAAATAAAAAGCTAGCAGTTGATATGTTTCTTTTTGGCGGCTGTGTAACAACGAATGAGTTGTTCGTTGTGATCGAAATTGTAGCACTTTATTTTGTATGAAAAATAGTTATTGTCATTTGTTTTTCTTTAGACTATATAGTCGAAGTTTGTAAAGTGTGTGTCATTTGTAGACACCGGGACAAAGTGAGGAATATCCGATATCGGTTTTAAGAGTTTTGTTCGTGATACTCTTGCAAACTTCCACGATTTTATACAAATATTCCTACGGATACATTGTCTTGAGAAGAAATACTGTAAAATGAGGTTAGAGGTCTACTTGTTGAGGCCTTCTGATCCCTGTAACGTGGAGGAATTTAGTAGTCGTAATTTATTTTGCTAATCTTTCTTGAAGTATGAGAGAACTGTATATATCTCAGTTTCAGTGAAAATAGAAAAGATCTTTCGACATAAAAACCGAGTCAACCGCAATTAATTACGCTTCATTTATAAAGAGAAAAAAAGTTGATTCATAATGTACTCGTTCGAACACTGAGGTTCGACGAATTTTCATGTAAACCACCACTAAACCAGAAGAAGGTATTCATATAATAAAAGAAAAAAAAAGGAAATCCCATGCTATGATCATTAATCAAGAATATCAAAATCTGGCATCTCGATATACTGTCTCTTCAGCTGGACTGTGAAGGACTCCCATTCTCTACTCAATGCATTCATCTTCTCCTGAACCTCATGCTCTTGTGTCAGTTGAGATTCCTCCAACCATCTCGTTACCTCTTCGGTCATGGTTTCCAGGGATTTTCTGGACGTGGAGGAATCTTTAAGTATTGACCATAGGATATAATCTTCGAGAAAATATGTAATCCAAGATATGTACTTCTTTAGTCGATTCCTTGCTGTAGTTGCCTTCTTCTGTGCCTCTTCAATCCTTCGCTTCTCCACATCACCCGCTACTTCCTCTTCCCATATTATCTGGAATCACAATTCCCTTGCTTACCAGCTGAGGTATGTTGATGGAACTCCACAGCATCCTCAATCTGTTCATCATGTCCTGGAACTCGTATGCCTGAACAAGTTGCCTCGATGCGATCAACTTCTCCGCCTCTTCCATGGAATTCTCAAGAGATTTTCTTGAAACAGTGTTGGAAATGCGAGCCCACGGCGAGCCATTATGCAATAAATGTTATTGCATATATCATTCCCTGATCTGAAATGAGAATGAATAATTTGTATAATAGGTCCCTTAGTACAATTAGGTTATGTACCATGGCCATCTTAATAATCATACAGCTGTTGATTCAACTATTGAATCATAGAGGCTGGTGCTTGGATGAATATCTAAAGAGTTAGATTGATGACTCATCAAGCACCGTCAAATGATTATTAAGAGATGATCTCCAGCCTAAGTAGGAGATGGCAATCCTATCTCTGAAGGCTGATATCTGACCGACCTCTTGATGCAGGTCCTCTGCATAGGAATAGAGATTCGGAGGTGTCAGATTAGTTAGGTCAAAGAGTTGACTAACGAGATCGAGATAACCAAAGTCCTATATCATATGCTGTCATGATATAGGCACGCATCCTCTGACCGGAGACAGATGTGTTACTATATGTCTGAGTGTGTACATTTGGCAGACCAATAGGTTGATGACCTAATCAAGGTCTATACACCGGCGCGCTGGTGTGCATATAAGGGTATATGAGTAATACGATCTCTCAAAGGGATCATACATGTTCAGTTACTGAACCAGAAGACATGAGCTCACTCATGAGATATTGGGATGAATCAAATTCCATGCGCATGGTCGTCTCGCTTTGGAAGCTTGACTGAATTTGTATGTTTGATATATACTTTTAGTATATGATCAAGACCTAGGTATGATATACACTTTTGGAAAGTGTATGATCGATACCAACTCCCAATGATCGAATGAGAAACTTACTGATAAAACCATGAAGTAGACAGTATAAAGTTGATCTGATACTTCGGGTTTAGTCTGAGTCTTCCAGTATGCAGGATGTACAGGTATTGGGAATACCTGAGGGTGATTTGATCATAAACGATTGTATAATCATGACGCTTCCATTCCTAGGGAGTGATGAAACGGGTCTGGATTTTAGTGACTCCTCTCAGTAGAGAAGTGATCTGATCTTGGTCCAAGTGTTGGACATTGATCTGGATGTGATTCAGATACAATGAGAAGATTAGATTTACGATCTTGATTTAATCAAGCATCTATGGGAGGCCCGCGATCTGGATTTGAGATATGATCTCAATATCCATGTCACTATACGTGGAACAATACAATCGCCCTGTCCTTATCTCCAAGTATCTGCGGAGAGATTGCATTATTCTTGAAGGGTTCAAGAATAATTCCATAAGATCTAAGCAATGAAGAAATAATGATTAAATGTGATATAATCATCTTGATGTGTGAAGAAATTATCCAATTTAATTTAAATGTGATTTAATTAATGTGGATAAGAATACTGTGGATAGAAATATCCAATTATTCATAATATAATATAAATGTGATTTATAATGTATAGAGAGAGCTAATTATAATTTATATGTGTTGATTAATTATTATGTGTATTGGATACACATTGTGTAATTAATTAACAATATGAATTATATGTTGTTTTGGGTTGTGAATATGATTCACAATTTTTTCCCATGGCAAGAATGCAATATTCTCAATGATAATTATGAATTATTTTTGAAGAATAAAACCCAACAAAATTGTTGCAAATTAATAGGAGAGAAATCCAAGGAGATATGCAATCTCATGGAAATCCATGAGATTGCTCTCCATTGGGAAAGAAGTGGGTGGCACCCAATTCCTATATGGAATGGGTGGCCGTCCCCTCTTGATTGCACATGGAGATTTGATCTCCATGTGTATTCTCTCCTTATTTGTTGGGATGATTTTAGGAATAAATTATATTTGATTTTATCAAATATATTTTGACCTAAATTTGTTGCTTTTGACAACAACAATCTTGGCCATTGGATTGACATAAATCAATCTCACCCATTGATTTTATATGTCCCATGGATTGAGATCCATGGATCCCAAAACCCTATAAATAGAGAGGCATACCATGCTCTCTAATAATATGCAATATTGGAGCTCTCTCTCTCCCTCATTTCTTCATACACGCCAGCCCTCTCTCCTTCTCTTGTTGGTGGCCGTCCACCATACCCTAGAGAAGGGAATCGTCGTCGCCATCGCCACCGCGCTGCTGCTTCGACGTTCTTCGGTTTCTCCATCTTCTTGGTGTGCTACGCCCACGAAGTAGACGTTAGATCTCGTGTGACGAGATCAGGAGCAACCACGCTTGGATCAACTTCTTGGGATTGCGAGGACAACGCGGTTCATCCCCGCGCTCGCAAGCAGTCTCGCCGACGATTCGGACTTGAGACAGGAGGTCTCTTCTCTTAGAGACTCGATCAACCACGCTTCAAGAGGTATTGCATTATACTTGTTGTGGTTATAGAATGAAACGATCTGAGAATGGTTCTCGGATCATGTAGTTTCATCGAATAAAATTTTTAAATTCCGCTGCACCGAACAACTAGTACGACTAGTCGTTCTTCGTCGTATCCGATACGACGATCACGCTTCCGTGATGCGCTTGAGGATAATTTCCATATCCTTCAAGTGGTATCAGAGCCTTAGGTCGACGGTTTCGAATATGATTCGAAAAACCGAGGACGACTTGGGTTCGTTTAGGTCGCGAAAGTTTTCATCGCATTTGATTTCGCAGATCTATTTAGTAAATAAATTCGACACTGTTTAAATTGTTTAAACACGAATTTAATATTGGATTTTGTTTCCCATTAAATAAGGAAACCATAGGATCTGAGTTTACGTAAATCGGATTTCGTATGCTCTAGATATGATTGTTTTAATGAACATGTATGCACTGTTGCGGGAACTGTAGATCTGAACGTGATTAAAATGTTAATTACTGTTTAGACTTGCCTCGAAATGCGTGTAACATCACTTGGATTCTGTCCTAAATCAAATTAGCAATCTATGAAAATTGATTTTGTCTAATTTAGATTTAATATGATTGAGATATGCTATTTTAGTAAGAAAGGGGTCACTGCTGAAATTACAGTCCTAATCTAGAACCAAGTGATTGTCAATTAGTGAAATTAATTGTTAATTTCGTGAAATAATCATGAAAAATATTTGTGAAATATTTGAAGATAATTATTTACATAATTGACTTGGCCTCAACCAATTAATTGATTAGATTTGATCTAAATCTTAATTGGAAACACATTCATCATAATGTTTTGATTGGTGATTGTCATTTAATCATTTAGTGAAATTAAATTGTTTAATTTCCTAGAATAATTGTGCATAAATATTTGTGAAATATTTGATGATAATTATTCCCTTAAATGACATTGCCTTAACCAATAATTGATTAAGATGTGATCTAAATCATAATTGGAAACCACAATCTTTCAAACTTGATGCTTGAATAGGATTTGGGAATTTGTCTAGCAAATTTCCTTATAATCAAAAATGTTTTGATTATTACTATATGGTACAATTTCGGTTGAAGAACCGATGATCATCTCAAGTACTAATTAATCAATTTGGCATTATCCTTTCCCGAGGCGGATATGGTGCCTAGTCGGAGAGCATTGGGGTTGCGGGTTGCAAACGTATGTGGTCCGTCCCACTCTCGTCGGTACTGGCCATGACAGCGGGTAGGGCCGGGATAATGTCCGAGGATTAAGATGTATTTTTCTAATTATTAAAATTCGAATTAATACGTATTTTGAGATATTACCATATATGTATTCAAGTAAAATAATCAAGTTTGATTGATTGAATTGGATTGATAATTAATTTAATATGATTAAGTTGGTTATGTCCAATTGAAATACTCTAATATGATTAGAGTTAATAATTCCCTTGGAAGAATTAATTATGTGAATGTGATTCACGATAATTAATTAAAATTTGAATATGAGGTGGAGGATCACATAAGTGACATCCATGGTCTCCCGTCAAGGCGGAGGGTTCCGTCGCCAGGGATTGCATGTGGGAGACGCCTGTCCGAAGTGACAGCTCCTGTATGCAAGCGCATCTGGATCGGGCTCGTCGCTTCTCGAAAGAGTAAGGACGTATGCGTAGTGACCCCAATATCGGGTCCTCATATTATTGGGGCAATATTGGATTGCGCATAGCAAGTTGTATTCCTGTTGACGGTTGGTTCAATTAATAACGGGTCAACATCGCCTTAGGGGTGGTGGGCCCGGGTGTTAAAGACCGAATTGGGAGATGCAAGTTGGACTTGCAAGGCGGAATGTGTTCCCGCTTCTTTTTATTCGAGTTGTAGGTTCTCATATTATTGGGATGCAACAAAGATAAGGAAGGAGATCCCAGATCTTGCTTGAGATATAATGGAAGTATATCTCTTACATTGAAAGTGATTAAGGGAATGAACTCTCAATGTTGACATGGCAAGACAACTTTGATATAAAAATTCCTAAATTAAAGTAAAATATGTATATATAAATACATACATTTATGCAAATTTTTTATTTCAGATAATCCTTCATTAAAACCCACTCATGATATACTCAATAATAACGAGTAAAATATCATGGATTGGACTCATAATCCAGATATTGTACTTGCAAATGAACACATAATGTATGTGGTTGCAATATGCAAGTTTCCTCATAATAGTGAGGAATGACAATTAAATAGATGATAGGACTACAACCCTAGGGTTTGTGTGTCTCTATAGTCTTGGTATCATCAAATGTACTTTGGAAGTGACATGTTGATGATGATCATGATTGTCATATAATCCTTATAAAATCAATGAAGATTTTCTGGTATACATATGTGCTCTTGACATTTAATCATGAGTGACATGGTTCTCTGCATCATGTAGAATGGTAGCTCTATAAAGAGATGATCTATTCAAATTGTTTGAGTACCTACTGAACCTATGTTTTAAGAGTTTAGATGGATGTAGATGATGAGTGTCATTATTCTACTATCTATACTCTAGTCATTCATGAAGCTTCATAATATTCATATCGTATGAATTTAATGAAGCATAAATAAATGTTGAAATACTCTTATTTGAATTCTTTTGAATTTAAAATAAGAGATCCTCTGTCTTGAGCAATGGTTGCTTATAGATAAAGGGAGCGCAATGGAAGCATGGGTTGGACCCAAGGAAAGAAGGAAAGTCAAAGAGTTGACTGGACTTCTGTAACTTCCATATGACATCCAAAGAGTTGGATGAATGCCAATACTGCAATAAGTTGATGTGTTGATAGTATGACTATCAAGTCTGTCTAGAATCCTTAGAAAGGACTCGGATGGAGCATCAGAGTAATCTACATAAATCATTGATATTGACTTACTTATTGAATAAGATAAAGTCAAAATAATTGTATCTCAATCTTCTGATGACATTCGCAATGGGTTGCATATGTTTTAGAAGACTGGAAAATTTGATCTTAAAGGTTTATAGTTGTCCACGTGAATATTGATGCAATTGTTGCAACAATCTCTGTTGGATTAATAGAACTTGTTAATTTCAGTGGGAGAGCCCTTAGTCTTAGAGAATGTCTCTGTGACCTAGATATTAGAATACACTCATTGTTTATTTCTAAATGTTGGAAATAAACATGAAATTCTGAGGTAGAACTATCATAAAGAATTATGATGGAGATATTTCAGATAGTAATCTAAAATCTGGTGGATCCACTAAATTAGAAAAATTAATGAATGGTTCATAATATTTCCTAAATACTGAAATTAAAACCTTTATAAGATCAATAGGAGGATGAAGATCATTTGACAATGATCTAGCATCGAGCCTTGGACATTTGTCTATCGATTTGATCAATAGACTAGTAAGAGATGAAACTTTAGAATGTCTAAAATTTCAAAACTTACATACTTATGAATATTGTATTCAAAGTAAAATGTCCAATACACCCTTCTTTGGGAATGGTGTAAGATGCCGAGGTATTCAGGATCTCATGCATATTGATGTATGTGGATCATCTATATCATAATGAACATTGTGGATATGTGATATCTATTAATGATTATGTATGATATGAGATTTCTTCTCTTCACTTAGAAACCTTTGAAAAGTTCAAAGATTTCACAAGTTTGGTTTAGAACCAAAGTTTGAAGGGAGATAAAATGAATTTGATCTAGTCTAGGTAGCAAGTACCTACTAGATAAATTCGAAGAATACCTTATGGAGATATGAATATCATTTCTATCTCAATCCTCCTAACACACCTTAACTCAAAAGAGTTGTAGGTAGATACATTTGGATCATGTGTGACACGATCTTATCAATGTTGAATTTTAGCATAATTATCCCTTAGTTTCCAGGTATGTATGTGTAGTAGAGACTACATGTATATCCTTAATAAGGTTCCATGTATGTGGAATCTAGCACTTGAGAGTGCTGCTTCATTAGGAAAATAAAGGATGGTATTGGATACA